>APFE030807371.1:0-34449 GCA_000404065.3 Pinus taeda | reverse complement strand
TAATTAAATTTTTTCAGTTTTAATTCATTTTAATATGATTTATATTATTGGAATGATAAAACATGAAAATTGACTTAATTAAAGAATAACTTTGTGAAGTTTGAAAAAAAAATATTATATTTTGATTTTGTCTACTTATTAACTAACTTAATTTAGTATAGACAAATATTTTTTTTTTGAGAATAACAAAGTTGTTTAAAATCTAAAGGGGATATTACATGATATATATTATATTAAAAAGTAATTGTTATGGTGAGACGTTTTTTCAACCTATATTGTAATGTAACATTTAATCTTTTGAGAGAGTAAACTTCCATACATAAAAATAAATAAAAATAAAACTTAATATAATATAATGTATTGTATTGTAAATAGTTTAACTCACTACAAAAAGTAAAAAATAAGAATAAAAATAAAAATAAGTTTATTAAAAAACATGCCCATAGTATTGACCCACTATCTTGAGAATCCAATAGTCATTTAAAGGGGGCAATTAAACCAACTTAGATCCATCTTAACCCAAATAAACCACCAAAAAATAAGAAGATTATATCAATGGTATATCTATAGTTGAGTATAACCACTAACATAAATTGTTAGCCATTATAATCTAAAAAACTAGTAAATTGAAATTTCTAGTGATAAAAAAGAGAAAAATACACTAAACACTTAAGAAAAGCTAAAAAAGGGAAGCAACCCTCACTATTCCAATAGATCAACATAATTTTTCTTTTCTTACACACATGCTTGTGATAAATTGTTTGCACAATTTGTCACCCATGGTGAAGAGCATGTAACCAACAATTCAGTACTTTCCATTTGTTACCTTCACATTTATGTTAATTTTATCTTATTTTGGATTTACTAATTTTTACTCATGTTAGTTTAATAAATAAAGGCAACAATTTATCATGTAGAGGTCTTTGTATCATGGAAGAAATTATAGAAAATTATACATGAGATGTATTTTGAAGAATAATTAGAAGCTCTACATGAACCAATGGAGTTTCACTATATTCCTATGGAATATTTTTTGGATTGTGGATTATTTTGTGAATAATTTAGTAGGTTGGGTGTTTTTTGTAAGGTTTTCAAACATAGTAAAATATATTTAAGATTATCGAGTATGTTTGAATGAATTTATGTATGGTACAATAAATGATTGTTGGTTTTTTAGGAAAAATATTACACTACTAGATTCAAAGAAAAATGCATACTAAGTTTTCCCTAGTCTTTTATGAGGAAAACCAAGCCGATGAAAAGCCTAGAGTTATTTAAGCATCAAAAGTTATTCTCTTGAGGCAAGTGACCTTCCATAACATCTATTGACAAACAAATGAAATATCAAAAATTAAAATGAGCAAATGGAGAGTGTATCAAGGATTCCATTCAATATTAGTGGAGTCTTGCTCATCCATAATGATTACTTATTTTTTTCTCCCTGTTGAGTATCTTGGGTCTAGTGGAATAATTAGAGGAGACTTGATATGCTACAATTAGCTTTTCATTATTCATATTGTGAGCTTAATTTAATCAAGTACAACCAATATTTGTCCCATTAACATCTTCAGGTGCCAATATGTGTGTCATATATATAATATATATTATATATATATATATAATATATTATAATTGATATATATAATATACTATATATAATTTATATATATAATATTTTATATATATATATATAATGTCCCTCTTTTGTGTACAATGTTTGCGACCCAATCAACAATTTTGGTGTCTATCTCAATGTCCAAGAGGTAACCTCTCTATCTCATGATTTCCCTCTTAGTTTTAATAATTTTATATTATGCAATTTTTCATGTTGGCACTATAGTGATTGGGAGAGGAGTCTACAATTTGCTAGGTACATTATTTCTCCATTTTTCTTGTAGTATGCAACACCATGTTGAGATAGGAATGTTGTTTAGGCATGGTGCCCAACAAAAAATTGCCTTATATTTTAAATAGCTATAAAGATAGCCTTATAGGTTTAAGGGAAATGAGTTTAGAGGTTGGGACTAGATGGGACATGAAAGGGGAGATGAGAAGCCTAAAGAAAAGATATAAGGTCACAAAAAAACCAATATCTATGAGCATTATAAACTAGGACAAGAGAAGAAAGTTGCTTAAAGGACTAATTGAAGGAGAATGCTAACTAATAAAAGAGGAAAGTTATACCAAAAGCAAGAGTAAGGACTACTTAATAGACAAATAGAAAGGGGGAAACTAACATTGACAACGAGTGAAATGAATTGGGAATTTTCTTACCACCAATTTATCATAAACACTACAAGAAAGATTAGATGGCCATGATTTCCTATATATCCTAATTTATTTGAAAATTGTTTGAAAATTGGCCCATACCTCATGCATTATCACTCTAGTATGTTGATGAGCCCCAAAATTGGTAACAATTTGGGCTCATTTGGCCTCATTTTCATTGTTCAGCCCTTGTTCAAATCCGTCATTTGCTATAGTTTATGCATTATGTTTAGTATGTTTGTGTCTTTGGTACGAATAGGGGAAGTTACTTTTCCTAGGTGGTTAACACGTGTCTATTTCAGGTTTTTGACATATATTGGAGCAAAGTCAAAGCAATCATGAGCTATAATGCAGCCAAGCCTGAAGTTAGGACTTGAAGGAGGGATGCCTACGGAATTTAATGACCCTTCCTCGGGATTTTCACCTTCAACTCCGAGTTCCAATCACCACCAAGCCGAATCTAGAAGGCAGCCAATCAACATTTAGAAAGGGACTGTTTGACTCGCAGTTTGACAACCAGTTCCACAGATTGAGGAGGCCTGCTACGTCCCTTGTTATCTATAAATGTTGATGCCTCAGCCTTCGTGAAAAGACTTTTGGAACCTATTGTGTACTTTGCACCTCAGTGCTGCAATGGCTTTATTTTGTTCCTTTGTAGCCATTTTTGGCTTAAGTGTTATGAATCTTTTGGATAATGAGAAGCAGTTTGGTTTCCTAGCAAATCTGAGTTTTTCATAGGAGCTAAAGCTCTGAGGGTTGGGCCAAACCTGAGAGCCTAGGACCTCCTTTCTGTATTATTGCTTTTCCCTTTTTCTATCACTGTTTTTCTCTTTTGTGCATTTGAACACATTGCTGTTAAGTAGATTTCGTTATGATGCTCGGATAGGTCACTGTTTATGAATGACTTTGGTTTAGATGTTTTGGTAGGATAATAACAGCAAGATATCCAAGGAAAAGAGACAACTACACTCCTGGATTCACCTCGGCCTTATTGGATTTGGGGCTGAAATCAGCGAAACAGTGCTGCCTCACAAAAACACTAGGTTGCTGTTTATGCAATCTTTTAGTGTGCTTGTTTTAGCTGTAGAGATTAGTCATGGGTTTGGACATCTGAAATGTTTCCTTACATAGATGGTGTACAAGGTTTTCTTCCCAAATAAATTTGTTGCTCATTTATGTTGATTGATGGATATAATAGATTAGTTTAGGATTTGATCATTTGCAGGTTTTTGTAGAATTGATCAAGGCCCACCGTGCAGGGCATCCTCTTCCTTCATCCATCCTCTCAAAGCATCATCTACACCTCCTGTTCTGTCTCATAGCTAAGCTTCCCTTTTCCCCTCTATCCTTTGTGTCTACGAAACCTTACCTTTTTTCTCATCATCGCCTTAGCCATCTTCGAGCCAAGTTAGCCTTCTACACCGAACCACCGAACCACCCACCAGTCCTTAGGCCATGTTTAGACCCCTATCCTACCTCTAGATCCATCCATGCACCTTCCCTCACTCATCCACCTCCTAAAATCCGACTTCCAAACATCTTGTAGAAGTTCTGAAGTTTCCTGTAGAAATTCTGAAGTTTCGTGTGGATTACGTGCAGACTTCCTGCAGAAGCTCACAAGTGAGGTTTCCTGAGAGCCAAACCTTGTGAGACTCTAGGGAAGAGTGTTAGGGACTCCTTAGACCCTCTCTGAGCCTCTCTAACTATTTCCAAGCATTCCTCTTCCTTGATCCACTCCTGCACAGTGAAGCACAGTTCAAGCATATGCATGTGAAAATCGACACTTAATCAAGAAAATACAAAAAGATACCTTCTAGAACAAAAGTAGTCTAAGACATGTGCATTTTCCCTTTTTGAAGTCAATTGCATCTCATTCAGCAGTTTGTATTCTCATTGTTGCATCAATAGAACTAGCTGGTAGAATTAGGGTTTGCTAGTGTTTGCATTCCCTCTTTGGCTTTCAGTTTCTTTCCGCAAGTAGATTAGCTCCCCTTTGAGTTAGCTTTCATCCATCATTTACAAGCCTCTTCTAAGAACTTATAGAAGTTGGCTAAAGCCCTAGCGGACTTGTGCCAACTGACCAAGTGACAGCTGCGACAAGAGCTAGTACTTGTGCATACAGCACCGTCGCTTCCAAGTTTGTTACGAACAATCGGGTTGATAAAAGTAAAGAAGGGAGTCCCAGGAGTTGCAGCATTATCGCTGCAATATTGGAGCCCACCATCTTTTTGGCGCTGTTGCCGGGGAAGCGTAAGAGTATTGGTGATTGTTGCTATTCTTCTATTTTCTACTAAAAACTTATGCTAAGTAGTTTATTTCATTTCCATTCTGCAATTTCATTTCCGCAAAAGTAGAGTAGACATTTCTTGCTTTCCTAGATTAGCCTTCAAATTCCGCAATTTCAATTCTACAAGCATAGATTAGAATTTCAATTCTGCAAGCATAAATTAGCATTTCGATTCCGCATTTTCCTTTCAATAAGATAGTTAGCTACAGTTCAACCTATTTTAGTTTTGTAGGTACAAAAGAAAAAAATACAAAAAGCAAGAAAAAGTCTTTCCATTTCATGCCTCGTAGGAACAGAGATAAGACCGGCAAATTCTTACCCAACACCCCCACCACATCACTGAGTCAACTTTCTCTCTTCTTTGGTGACAGTGAGCCAGAAGAACCTATACGTGAACCTCGTGAGATATAGGAAGATCCTATAGCGGAAGAAGAGTTAGAAAACATTCTGTCTGCAGCCATGGCTGAAAACCAAAACAGGAGAAGAGAAGATGAGAAAATAGAGGGTGCCTTTCCCATTCGAGAGACCAATGGGACATGAAAATGAAAAACATAAGTCCCTCTGCACTACCTCATTTCCATGGTCTGACTTTTGAGGACCCTGATACCTGCTTGTTTGAGTTTGTTGTACTTTGTTGAACTTATGACTATGCTGAGGATGAGCAAAAGCTGAAACTCTTTCCCTCTACCCTCAAGGATGTAGCATTACGCTGGGTCATGGGGTTACCTGGAAATAGTATCACCACTTGGTCTCAAATGCAACAAGCCTTCAACACCAACTACAGAGACTACTGTACGTCCAAGGAAACTAAGGGGGAAATCTTTCGGATGACCATGGGCAGTGACAAATATTTGGAAGACTATGAGGAAAGGTTCCAACACAGCTATAAACGAGCCAAGTGCACACTTGACCTGGAATCTCTGAAGTTGGTTCTGCTCCGAGGAGTCCCTGAAGACCTTTTGAACACCCTTAACCTGCTGGCTGGAGGAGATATCTACCAGCTACCTTATGAGGACATAAAGACCGTGTTTAGAAACCATTCTAGGGTGGCCTGAAAGAAAGGTAGGGGAAGTCATCTCTGAGCTAGCACCTCTCTCTCCAAGCATGAGTTTCCTAACCAGATGGAAGATCTTAAGAGCGAAATGAGACAGACCATTTCCATGTAACTTGATACCTTCCGAATTCAGCAGAAGCAGGAAGAGGCTGAGAGGGCCTTGGCCATTTTTTGTCCTAGATGCACAAGGAAGCACCCCAAGAATGAGTGCCCATTACACTCAGTAGAGGTATGTTTCATGTGTGAGGAAGACAATCCCACAAACCAATGCCCTACCTTTCCTGGATTTAAAGCCATGTACCTAGGGACTGAGGTGGCTATTGAACCTCTCTACTTCCTCAATCAAAGGAGGCCTCATGGACCCAGACCTTATCAGCAGGGAATGCAAGGGTCATCCCAAGCTTACTACCACCCCAACCAACCTGCCCATATTCCTTCTTGGGGTCCCCCTGCTCATCCTTCCTGGTCCGCACCTCCTCCATGGTCTTATCCATCTCCATACCAATCTCAACCTCACTCTCACTCGTTTCACTCTCATGCCCAGCCACAACCTCAGTGGAATGCACCTCAACAGGGGTGGAGGCCCCAATACACCACTCCTCCCACCATTCTACCTCCACCACCAACTCAATCCCAACCATTACCTCCTCGTCCTCCAAGACAACCCCAGATGCCTACTCAACCAAACCTGAACCCCAACAACAGACAGGCCCAACAGGTATATACTGGGGAGACATCATGCCCTACCTATGCTGTGGAGATCTAGGAGATCAACCTGCAATCTGGGAAAGTCATTCCAGAATGCCAACCTCCTCCCTTAGAGGAGGAGGAAGAGAAACAGGAGAGTGAACCCCAAGCCATTCCACCCTTTCCTGAGCGACTCACAGTTAACACACAGCCCAACCCAGAGGAGGACTAGCTTCTGGGAGAACTTAAGCAGTTGTGTGTGAAAATTCCACTTCTCCAGGGCATCAAAGATGTGCCAATTTACAACAAATTGATTAAAGAGAAGTGTTTCAAGCACCCAGGTAGGTGAAAGAAAGATGCCTCGACCATCAATGTCATAGGATAACTGTCTGATCTCATGTTGGGGCAAGTAATCTATCCAAAGTATTTGGACCCTCGGGGCCCTGTAGTTGATGTCCACGTCAATGGCACCATCATACCCCACACTCTGATTGATTTAGGGGCTACCATCAATGTGATGACTAGGGACACCATGCTTAAGCTCAATCTTCAGAGTGCCCTAAGAAAGACTTCGACAGTGCTGCAATTGGCAGATCGCTCCACCGTGACTCCCGAAGGGATTGTGGAGGATGTCTTGGTCTTTGTAGACTCGTGGGAATACCCTGCGGACTTTTTGGTCCTCTAGCCTAAGGCAAAACTCACAGGTTATCCTCTCATTTTGGGAAGGCCTTGGCTGGCCACTACAGATGCTTATATCAGCTGTCGAGCGGGAAGTATGACCATAAAAAATGGGCTTATGTCCAAGCAGCTGGTCCTATACCCTCCTGCCCAACCTTCGATAGAACATGACTTACCCCTCTTGTTGGAAGAAGGAGAAGAGGATGAGGTCTACTCTGCACCATTATGCACAGTAGAGGCCACCAAGGGAGATCCTCCAACGGAGGATGATTTGATTCAAAATTTAATCCAAAATCCTCCCCCTAGTGAGCTATCCTTGGAAGAATTGGTGGAAGACACCCAGGCCAATGCCTTAGTAGACCTAAGTGCCACTAATCCGACCAACCCCAGAGTTAAAAATGTGGAGTTTGGCCCTGAGAAGACCTTAAAGATAATCTCCTCTCTCCCTCCCTCTCAGGAAAAGGAGCTATGTAGTCTCCTGACCCGCCATTTGGAGGCCTTTGCTTGGAGCTACAAGGAAATGAAGGGAATCCATTCCTCAGTCTGCACTCATCATATCTACATCAAGGAGGACTGTAAACTAGTTAGGCAACCCCAGAGGAGGATGAATCCAGCCCTTAAAGACATTGTTAAAGAAGAGGTGCAAGAACTCTTGGATGCGGGATTCATCTACCCCATTTCGGATAGCGAATGGGTTTCCCCTCTAGTGTTGGTGCCCAAGAAAAATGGGAAATGGAGAATGTGTGTGGACTACAGGGAGTTGAACAAAGCCACCAAGAGAGACCACTTCCCTTTACCTTTCATAGATCAAGTGCTGGATGGTCTGGTAGGAAAGAGATTTTTCTCTTTCCTAGATGGGTTCAGTGGGTACAACCAGATTCAAATCAGCCTGGAAGACCAGGATAAGACCACTTTCACTTGTCCATGGGGTACCTTTGCCTACCGTGTTCTTCCCTTCGGGCTATGTAATGCCCCTGCCACGTTCCAGAGGGCTGTGTTAAGCATCTTTTCCGAGTTGGTCCATGATTCGGTAGAAATCTATATGGATGACTTTACTCCTTATGGGTCTAGCTTCCAGGAAGCCTTATCCAACCTGGGGAAATTTTTGAGTAAGTGCATCGAGATGAATCTATCCCTCAGTCCTGAGAAATGTGAGTTCTTGATGACTGAAGGGACCGTGTTAGGTCATACCATCTCTCGCCAAGGGTTATAGGTGGATCCCAATAAAGTTGCTATCATCAAAAGGGTCCCACCTCCTCAAAAGGTGAGAGATGTCCGGAGTTTCTTAGGCTTAGTAGGATATTATCGTAGGTTCATTAAAGACTTTAGTAAGCTTTCCTTGCCATTTTTTGGCCTCTTAGTAAAAGATGTTGAATTTAAGTGGTCGGATGACTGCGAGAAGGCTTTGAATGAATTAAAGGATAGGTTGGTGTCTGCTCCAATTCTGAGAGGCCCAAACTGGGCCCTACCTTTCCACATCCACACGGGTGCCTTGAACAAAGCCATAGGGTCAGCCTTAGGACAAGTTGAAGAGAAACTCCCATATGCTGTATACTTTGTCAGTAAAAACTTATCCAAGGTAGAAATGAATTACATGGTAACCGAGAAAGAGTTCTTGGCTGTGGTCCATGCCCTGAACAAGTTCCGACACTATATCACTGGCTATCAAACATTTGTACATACTGACCATGTTGCAATCTGATATTTAATGAATAAGCCTGATGTGAATGGTTGTATTATTAGATGGTTACTTTTATTGCAGCAGTTTGATTTGACCATTGTTGACAAACTAGGTAGAGAAAATGTTGTTGTTGACTTCTTGTCTAGACTGGATTTGCCTGCAGGTGAAGAAGGAACCGTGGATGACCAGATGCCAGATGAGCATCTGTTTTCCATCTCCGTACTCTCCCCGTGGTTTGTTGATATAGCAAACTATCTGGTCTCAGCAGAGTTCCCTCCGCATCTATCCTCGAATGAGAAGAGTAGAATCGTGAGAAAAAGTGCCTCATTTACTTGGATCGGTGGCAACTTGTTCAAACTTGGCCCTGATCAGATCTTAAGGTGTTGTGTAAGGGAGGAGGAAGTTTTTGACATCCTCCTAACTTGTCATGATGGACCTTGTGGAGGACATTTTGCAGCCAAGAGGACTGCCTTCAAGATTCTACAGGCATGCTACTATTGGCCCACTCTTCATGTATATGTCAGAAGATATATCAGCCAATGTGACCGATGCCAAAGGATGGGGAAACCAACCCCAGGGGATGAAATGCCTCTCCAACCTCAGGTGACTCTTGAGCCATTTGAGAAGTGGGGTGTGGACTTTGTGGGCCCTATCAACCCTCCTTCAAGGCAAAAGTCTTACATCATTGTGTGCATATATTATCTGACAAAGTGGGCAGAGACCAAAGCAATCAAAGCAGCAACAGAAGAAAAGGTGGTTGAGTTCTTAAGAGAAAACATTTTCTACAAATTTGGCTACCCAAGAGAGATAGTCACTGATCAAGGAAGCCAGTTCACCTCCAATTTGATTGAATATCTCCTTGCTCATCACAGGATCAAGCATAGGACTTCCACCCCATATCATCCTCAAGCGAATGGGCAAGTGGAAGTTACCAACAGAGCATTAGAGGGGATCTTGACCAAGGTGGTGAGCAGTAGCAGAAAGGATTGGGCAGATCGCCTGGTTGAGGCCACCTGGGCCTACAACCCCACTTGGAAGACCACAACCAGTTTCACACCCTATGAGCTGGTCTATGGAAAGAGAGCTTTGCTGTCAATCGAGTTTGAGTACAACACCTTGAGAATGGCAGGTCAGTTGGACCTAGACCTTAGTCATGCTCAACAAGAAAGGTTAATGCAGCTGAATGGGTTGGATGAACTTCGAATGCAGGCCCTCCTCCACTCAGAAGTGACTCAACTTCAGAGGAATGTGTGGCATGACCGGCACCTCAATGACAAACAATTCCAGCCGGGATATTGGGCGCTGCTATATGATTCCAGACATAAGGATTTCAAGGGAAAACTGAGAACGATGTGGCTAGGACCATATGCAGTAGAAAAGTGTAATGATAATGGCTTTGTTCTTATCCGAACTATTGATGAAGAAGCCATCCCCATGCTCGTCAATGGACATCGACTCAAGATCTACAGGAAGCCTCTGTCAAGGCAAGAGTTCGTCAAAACTATGGAAAAATCAGTGCTGGTCATAGAGAAGGGTTTTGCCTCTGTTTTGGGCACACCCTGAGCCTCATTTCATATTCTGAAAAAAAAGGGAAAAAAAGGAAAAAAAAATAGAAAAAAAAGGAAAAAAGATCCTTGGGTGAAAACCTTTTTGAGGCGCCCAAGGCAGGTAGTAGGAGTGAAAACCTCATTGAGGCGCTTCTGCTATCTTTCTAAGAAAAAAAGAGAATGGGAATAAAAGATCCTTGGGTGAAAACCTTTTCAAGGCGCCCAGGGCAGGCGGTAGGGGTGAAAACCTCATTGAGGCGCCCCTTCTGTCTCTTAAAAAAAAAAAAAAAAAAAAAGAAGAAGAAAAAAAGGGAAAAGAGAACAAGAAAAAAATTAGCTGATTTTTGAAGTTTTGTAGGTATACAGCGCACCAAAGGAGGACTGTCAACTCACAGACATGGGTTCCTATCAAGCTACCAGACAGCCTCTCATGCACATCCACCATGAACACTCATTTTTGCAAAGTTTTGGCACAATCGGATCATGGTTTGGCCTTCTATAGGAAGCTACATGACTTTCTACAGGAAGTTCTGTATTTCTATAGGAAACTTCCTGTAGAATGTTTGAGTGGGCTAGAATCACCTACAAGGAGAGATTTGGAGCTTTAAGTCGACTGAGGGGGCATGCAACCACCCTTTTCTATTATCCCCACTCGCTCCACCTCTTTTCACTACCACCACTCCAATCTGAGCAAGCATACCTGCACATGCAAAGAAAGCTTTGTTTTTCAAATAAGGAAAATTTTATTTCTTTTCAATTTTAGAAATAAGGTCTCCTGAGGCTCGAGCGCTCACCTGTTAGGTGACCTCAAGACCTTTCACCTGTGCAATAAGATTTGAATTATGTCAGCATGCACCCCAGGGGGAGAAACAGCTACGGGATGTCCTACAGGAATCCTGTAGCAGCTGATCCAGCTGGAGTACCTGCCGAAGACACCAGCAGCTCACAGGATCGGTGCATGCCATGTTCGCCACCAGAGGAACGGGTCTCCAAGACTCCTAGCCAGTAGCAGCCAATGCAGGGAAGCTCCATCACTTGACCATAGAGCAGCAGCATGCAGATCCGGCATCCATCGTCTTGAACCCTGGAAGAAATCACGTTCACGGCTGCACAGGTAAGTAACTAACCTTATTTCGTCCCATAGCATAAACTATACTCTGAATGTGCACAACTTTGAAAATTGGCGGATTGAACAAGGCTGGTTGCTGCTCAACTAGCCACCACAGCCCGTCAAGTGGCCTCGTAGGATCCGAACTGGATCGATTGTGCAGGAAGGATGAATAATTGGCACGTGGGAAATGTCCAGTCGGGAAGAAGCGGAGGTATGACAAGATTGGCGGCGGTAACTCCAGCGGAGAGAATTCGGTGGTCAGGGGCACGCTTGGATATGATTACGGTGACGTCGGCCAACGGACCATCAGGGATAGCTGAACCCCGCGCCATGTATTTCGCAGCAATTCGAAATCGGCTGGTGGATTTTTATGACGCACTGCAGTCATTTATAAAACAATCGTTTCCCAGTCGAATGTGCGTCCTCTTCCTCTGCAAGTGGTTAACCCGAAGTTTTCTACCCGATTCAAGTGTCCTGTTTTTGCTCAGACTGGTCCTGCTGCTGTAAACTCCTCCAGAAGCTAAGAACGAATTCCTACAGGAAACTGCACTACAGGAAATGCGGCATCCGTAGCAGTGCAGATTGTTCATGTCGAGGGTGGCGAATTTCAGAGGTAGGTAGAATTTAACCTCCCCATGTAAAGAAAATTTCTTTTCAAAGGTGGTGCAATCGACGTAGAAAAGGGGTAGGAAAATTCAAGTGAAATTTTGTCTGGTTTGATATATGCGTCGCTGCTAGAATCGTTGTAGTGATCTGCATGAGCAACTTTCTTCACGCGTGAATGAAAATTCCTTCCTGTAGAGGGTGATACCCTGTCGAAACACTGTCAAAACTGTAACTTTTATGCCACTGCGTGTATAATGGATACGTAGCTCTGTGCTCCGAGTGGAAATTCTCGAAATCCTTCTTTTGTACATCTGAGTAGGCAAATTCAGTAGGGTAATCGACCAAAGGTCTCTTTTTTTTTCCGCTCTAAGGAAAGAATCCGCTCAGAATTCTCAGTCTGAGAGCGCAAACACAGAATTTGACCATGTCGGGCGGGTTCATTTGAAAGGAACCGTCAGACTCAAATAAGTTACGGGAGACCCCTGAGGTGGTAGAACTGTTCTCCCGTGCACAATGGATGTCATTTGTGACAAGCTCCAGGGGCACGACGATGAAATTACAGAAGAATTCCTTCGGTCCTTGGAGCCGAAGTCAAAAACATTGGCCATTGTCAATTTCAGGGGACTAACCCTCAGACTCACACTGCAGCTCATCAGCAGGGTTACTGATCTTCCAATGGGAATCCCATGGGATAAGGAGGAAAGGAAGCTGGGTAAGAAGGCTAAAGAAGAATTCTTCTTGCCTGAAGAACAATTCTCAGCGGATAAAAACGGAGTGAGGAGGACTAGCCTACAGCCGTTCTGGAGTGAAGTCAGCCTCCAAATTATGAAGTATATCACTTGCGAGGGGCGGTTTAGTATCCTATATGGTTATCATTTTCGGCTGCTCACAGAACTTAGGCACCATATGGACCTCCTGTCGAGCAGAAATTGAGCATTCCATACTTGCTTTTGTAGTTCATGACTGAATGTGCCACCAAACTCAGAGAAGGGACACCGGACTAGCTAGCACATCATGGTCTTATAAAGCTCCTTGTGGAAGATGCACTCCACACTTTCACTGTCCCTCTCTCATGGGATATTTTTCGGAATATGACAAAGGATGATGACGTCCGAGTTTTAGCTGAGGAGCTTACTTCCTCCAGTAGTGAAGAGAAGGAGCCTACTCGGGCCAGAAGAATAGCAAAAGACAGGACACCCAGGGCAAAGCTCCCAAGAAGGAGCAAAAAGTAACACTAGTAAAGCAAGCTGCCAAAACAGGGGATGATGGGATTGCCCCAATGCCCAGAGAAAAAGGACTACAGAGCAGGGCAGAGCGGACTGAGAAAGTCTAGGACGGTAAGGGCACCCCTAAGGCTACCTCGGCCAAGATGAAAGAAAAAGTTCCCGCAGCCAAGCAGGCTAAAACTGTGCCCTCGATTCCTATAGGGAAGCAGCAGGGTACTCCTACAGGAAAACAACAGAGTACCCCTACGGGAAAGCAATAGAGTGCTCCTACTGGAAAGCAACAAAGTGCTCCTACAGGGAAGAAACAAAGTGCTCCTACAGGGAAGCAGCAGAGTGGTCCTACAGGGAGGGAGCAGAGAACTCCTTTAGGGAAACAGCAAGGTCCCTCTACAGGAAAATTGAAAACAGCTTCTATAGGAAGCCAGAAAGCAACCGCTACAGGACTTTCTACAGGAAGTCCGAAAGGAGAAAAACAACAGGAGAAATCGGCTGAAATACTAGCTAGGGAGGTAGCAGCTGTGCTGGCCGCCCTAAGTACTCCTCCCAAGCCAAAAGAAAAATGAAAACGAGAGACTCCTCTGTATTTCAAAGCAAGAAGGAGTGTGAGAATTAAGACTGGCAGACCCCAACCTCCATCCAAAGAACGTATCATTATTGTGGATACTCCTACCACGCCAAGGGATAAATCCCCCTCCAAAGCCTCCATTACTTATGAGAGGGGGAGCCCAAAAACATCTTCATGGAAGGACAGAGTGGAAAAAATGAGCTCACAAGCCTCTCTACAGGATGCTGAGGCTCTTCTACAGGAAACTCTGGCTAGGCTGAAGGAAACTGAGCAGATGGAGGAGAAGGCAGTTGAGTCACCACCAGAGGAGGAGGGAGCAGCCAAGTCACCACCAAAGGAGGAGAAACCTGATGTTATCATGGAACCAAGTCCACAGCCCAACTTGGGCTCTTATTATAACTTTTTGGAAGTAGGCAGAATTATTTCCCAAAAGTTTACAGTGCCACTGTTTTTAGCACTAGAAGAAGAACGGGTACGAACCCACACGTGGATGAGGATAGCTAAATCTAAGGGAGTAGCGGATATTGGGCCTCTAGAGGAAAGGTTCAAGGAAGCACAAAGGGAGCTGGCAAGAGTAAGGCATGTGGAAAGCTCCCAGCAAGCCAAATTGAGAGAAGAAAATGAGCTGCTCAGACAGCAGCTCCAGCTGCAGGAACAAGGGAAAGAAAAGGGCATGGCAGCCAAGGATCCCTCAGCAGATCCTCAAGGGGAAGAAGAGATGCAATTTGATCTTGATGAATTCAACCAGCAGCTACAGGAAAGGGGACTGCAGGCAGATATTGAGATACAATCACTAAGGCAACAGGTGCAAGAAAAGGAGGCACAACTGGCTTGCATGGCTAGTTGGGCAATGGAAGCACTTCAATGTAGGCAGCCGGCCAAATCTTATGGCCTGTACCTCCGGGACCAGTGGCTGCATTTCCAAATTAATACATTGGCACAGAGGGGTATCTCTCATATCCAGACCCCCTGTAATTCACAGATTTGTGTAACATCAGTTCCTCGGAAGATAAGGCCAAGCTCTCAGAGTTTTACCTCCATAACTTGGCCCTTCCAAACATCACTTCGTGGGACCCCAACATAGTAGTAGGGGACATGCAGCTGATGGCAATGACCTCATGGTTAAACCACGAAGAGAAGAGAGCAGTTGAGGTTAGGAATATCATGGATTGGGAGTTACATGAAGCACTGTTGATTAGAGCAGAGCCAGGGGACCCCACAGCATTGATATCCGCTCACCAGCACCTAGCGACCAATTCCCAGGGATTACTAGATTACATGGATCGTCAGGCCCAGGCTATACACACTTCGAGGATATGGAGAGGTTACTTGGGGACAATTGTGTTCATGCTTGCACTCGTAGGTGGAACACATTGTCCCACAGCCTCAAGATTCGAGAATATCACACTCCAACTCGGATGAGGGAGGCTTTAGCACGGGTACCTCTCTACAAGAAGTCTATGCAGAACCTCCAAGCCAGTTGGATAGGACTCAAGCTATGTCCACCCTTGCTGTTGTGATTATTGGAGGGAGGTTCAGAAGAGGAGGATCATAAGCAGTGGGAAGAAGTGGAGAGGAAGCCTGGATTTCATGACAGTGTTGAGGACACTACTTCAGAAGCGTGGGATGTGAGAGTGGCCATCAAAGTGATGAAAGATGAGGAGCTAGACTAGTTGCTCAGGGATGAGCAACCCTTTTAGCAGGGGGTGATGATGAGCCCCAAAATTGGTAACAATATGGGCTCATTTGGCCTCATTTTCATTGTTGAGCCCTTGTTCAAATCCGTCATTTTCTATAGTTTATGCATTATTTTTAGTATCTTTGTGTCTTTGGTATGAATAGGGGAAGTTACTTTTCCTAAGAGGTTAACACATGTCTATTTCAGGTTTTTGACATATATTGGAGCAAAGTCAAAGCAATCATGAGCTATAAGGCAGCCAAGCCTGAAGTTAGGACTTGAAGGAGGGATGCCTATGGCATTTAATGACCC
Organism: Pinus taeda; assembly: GCA_000404065.3. NCBI lineage: Eukaryota > Viridiplantae > Streptophyta > Pinopsida > Pinales > Pinaceae > Pinus > Pinus taeda. The sequence continues at coordinate 18,749 of APFE030807371.1, read as the reverse complement.
TTCCTTAGGATTTTCACCTTAACCTCCAAGCTCCAAAGACCACCAAGCCGAATCTAGAAGGCAACCAATCAACATTTAGAAAGGGGCTATTTGACTCACAGTTTGACAGCCGAGTTCCACAGATTGAGGAGGCCTGCTAGGTCCCTCGTTATTTATAAATGTTGAGGCCTCAGCCTTCGTGAAAAGACTTTTGGAACCTATTGTGTACTTTGCACCTCAGTGCTGCAACAACTTTATTTTGTTCCTTTGTAGCCATTTTTGGCATAACTGTTATGAATCTTTTTGGATAATGAGAAGAATTTTGGTTTCCTAGCAATTCTGAGTTTTTCATAGGAGCCAAAGCTCTCAGGGTTGGGCCCAACCTGAGAGCCTAGGACCTCCTTTCTGTATTATTGCTTTTCCCTTTTCGTATCATTGTTTTTCTTTTTTATGCATTTGAACACATTGTTGTTAAGTAGATTTCGTTATGATGCTCGGATAGGTCACTGTTTATGAATGACTTTGGTTTAGATGTTTTGGTACCATAATAACAGCAAGATCTCCAAGGAAAAGAGACAACTACACTCCTGGTTTCACCTCGGCCTTATTGGATTTGGGGCTGAAATCAACGAAACAGTGCTGCCTCACAAAAACACTAGCTTGCTGTTTATGCAATCTTTTGGTGTGCTTGTTTTAGTTGCAGAGATTAGTCATGGGTTTGGACATCTGAAATGCTTCCTTACATAGATGGTGTACAAGGTTTTCTTCCCAAATAAAGTTGCTACTCATTTATGTTGATTGATGGATAGAATAGATTAGTTTAGGATTTGATCATTTGCAGGTTTTTGTAGAATTGATCAAGGCCCACCATGCAGGGAATCCTCTTCCTTCATCCATCCTCCCAAAGCATTATCTAGGCCTCCTGTTCTATCTTGTAGCTAAGCTGCCCTTTTCCCCTCTATCCTTTGTGTCTACGAAACTTTACCTTCTTACTCATCATCACCTGAGCCATCTTCGAGCCAAGTCAGCCTTCTACACCTCTCCACCGAACCACCCACCAGTCCTTAGGCCATGTTTAGACCCCTATCCTACCTCTAGATCCATCCATGCACCTTCCCTCACTCATCCACCTCCTAAAAACTGACTTCCAAACATCCTGTAGAGCTTCTGAACTTTCCTGTAGAAATTTTGAAGTTTCCTATAGAACCCCTGTAGACTTCGTGTAGAAGCTCACAAGTGAGGTTTCCTGAGAGCCAAACCTTGTGAGACTCTGGGGAAGAGTGTTAGGGACTCCTTAGACCCTCTCTGAGCCTCTCCAACTATTTCCAAGCATTCCTCTTCCTTGATCCACTCTTGCACAGTGAAGCACAGTTCAAGCATATGCATGTGAAAATCAACAATTAATCAAGAAAATACAAAAAGATACTTTCTAGAACAAAAGTAGTCTAAGACATGTGCATTTTCCCTTTTTCAAGTCAATGGCATCTCATTCAGCAATTTGTATTCTCATTGTTGCATGAATAGAACTATCCGGTAGAATTAGGGTTTGCTAGGGTTTGCATTCTTCTTTGGCTTTCGGTTTCTTTCCGCAAGTAGATTAGCTCCCCTTTGAGTTAGCTTTCATCCATCATTTACAAGCTTCTTCTAAGAACTTATAGAAGTTGGCTAAAGCCCTCGCGGACTTGTGCCAGCTGACCAAGTGACAGCTGCGACAAGAGCTAGTACTTGTGCATACAGCACCATCGCTTCCAAGTTTGTTACGAACAACCGGGTTGATAAAAGTAAAGAAGGGAGTCCCAGGAGTTGCAGCATTATCGCTGCAATAATGGAGCCCACCATATGTGAGCTTGACATCCTCTAGCTTGTGTGATGAGAATTTTGCATAAATACTTGTGTTTTTAATGACTTTGGATAATGAATCAACAAGAGGCCACTATCAACATCAACTAAGTATTTTATGATCCATCCCTATGACATTAAGCATCACTTGTGTTGATGTGTTGATGAGTACCCGAGCTCATAGTTTGAAATGCATACATGATAGGCGTCATGTGTGAAGGATGACTATTAATGAAATGTGTGTTAGTTCCAACGATTATCCATGGTGGGTGGTAGTTGTGTGCTGCCCCACATGTTCCATTTATATCAACCCAAATGGGGATGTAAATGATTATGAGAATTGATATTTGAGGTATCATATAATTACTTTTGCATATACATTATTTAGTTTTATGTCCTTCTATTGTTAGTTACCTTTTTATGGTTCTTAAAGATCTAAATATAATTATTCACTTAGTTGCTCACTATCTCAGATACGTTTCATTTACTATTCTTAAAGGTTATCCTTTAGCATAGGTTCCTTTTAGTACATTATATTATTTCATTTATGTGCACAGACAAACAAAAAAGGAAAAACAATAAAAACATAGACCATATATAGATGATCATTCTTATTGGGCCTCATACTAGGGATTGATTCTTACAATTGAGTACTAAGAATCAATCCAAATCAACACATCAATCTTGTGATTTGATGGCATTTCAAAGCATTAGCTAAGCCTCCTAGATTTTACTAGTTCAATGCATGATTTATTTTTATGGTATTCTTGAATTAAGGCAAGGGTACGTCTATTAAATTTGTAGATCATGTAAACTTGTGCTTATACATATATGAATCCTTGCATATTTATTTGACTACCTTATGGGAATTCATGATGGATGTCATGTGCAATAGAGATGGTAAATGGTATTTATTTCTGAATTATGATATTAAGAATTCAAGGTGATTGAGTTTTTCATGTGTTGTAATTTTATGATCATTTCATTTCTTGTTGTAAGTATAGAAATGAAAATATTGTGCATGAACACTTATGTACTATTTTGTCCAATGAAATTAGTATTTAGAAGGACATATCGTAGGGAGATTTGTCTCGGATTCTATGAGGGTAAGAGCATAACACAATATAATTTTTAGCACATGCAAAAGGAAAGCATTAGGTGATGACTCTCATAACTACTGAATCTAAATGTTGAAATGGAAGGAGTCACAACTTGAATTAAAATTTTTATAATCATATCTCATGGTGATAATATATATAGCATATATATGAGGTGATGTCATGTAGAATCATTGACCCATTCTATGAAAAAGCAGCAAGAACCACTTCTAGAAGGAAAAAATAATAAAATGTGCATAAAAATGCAAGGGATTTGTTAAAAAGCTTGAAAAATTGTATCCATGAGGGATCTTAGAAATTTGTTAAGAGCTTTGTGAAAAAATTCCATGTTGAGATGTTTGTGAAGAAAAATCCATGTTGAGAGCCTTCTAGAGAGGATCATGTTGAGAGCTTTATGGAGAAGATCATGGATATTGAAGTGATCCACAACATTGTAATTTCCTCTATAAATGTAACCTTCGGGCATTGAAAAGAGCTGGTCAATTCGATGAATATTAGACCCACCGATACAACATGTAATAACATAGTGATGTAGGAGAATTCAGCTCAACAATTTCATTCTATTCTAGTTAACTTAGGTGGTCTTGTGTTTTCAAGGAATTTCGATTCCTATGCGTGTAATTATTGATTTTTTGATTGATCGGAATAGGAATTAGTTAGATATCATGAAAACATTTGTAAATTCTCTCGAATGTAGCAGAACATGAGTGGCAATGAGTGATTAGTGGGGATTGAGAGAGTTCGAAATCAATTGTAAATCTTAAACTAGAAAGTGGTGTCATGATTCATGGAAATGGAGAGGATTCTTAGGGATTATTGGAGTTAAAATTGGACTTAGAGGATATTCAAGATTTCATTAAGAAGATTAAGGATCTAAAGCACAATAGGTTAAATAGAACCCTGTGTATAAATGTAGGCTAAGAAGGCATAGAGTCAATCAATAGTTAGTCAATCAGTTGTCAGTGAGTCAGTCACTTAAGCCTCCGGGCAAGTAGAGAAAGGCCACTGATATAGAAGATCAGGCTAAGAGTGAATTCATTGTGTAAATGTTTGTGATTTAATACATATAACTCAAATTTGAGTTTGTGTGATGTGTGCTAAGTAAATGAATTATAGATTGTGTGTGAACTAAAGTAATTCTGCATAACATAGGTTGCAGGTGTGTAGAATCAGAGAAGTGGAAAAGAGAAGAGTGTTATGGTTTTACACACATACACTATTGGAGAAAACCTTCAATGTTATATGGAAGGTACAATTGTAAGGTTTCCTAAAACCTAAGGATTTATCAAGGAAGCATAAAGGAATGATGCAATGAAGTAACAGAGTGGAGATTGAGATTAAAACAAGTAAAGATCATAAGGCGAGGTCAAATACACAGGCAAAAACCCGCATGGGTTCTTACATAGTAAGAAACAAAAGAGAATAACAGTGCACAGGAATCGTTGGATTAGATAGATCAATGGATGAGGTTGTGTGCAATAGAAAGCTAAGATTAAGTCACACAAATAAAGTTAAGAAGATGAATGGGAAAATTTAACACCACATGTTAGCAGAAGGATGGAGCGGTCTAGGCAAGGGGTAAGCATTTTCTCACAACTAAAGGTGGTAAGTGGTGTTTCTAAATTCTACACGATTACCTCTAGTGGCTGACACGTAGCACACGGTGGAAAGAGAAAACAACTTTCCTCGCATTCTCTCAACCTGATAATGGTCATACAATATTTCACACGAGATTGCACGATAGTCATTGGATTGAGCCGGATTGATCAATGGTGGAGATTGGCCAAGCTAGTTGGCGTGAGAGGTTGACGCAATAGCCATTGGATCGAATGAGATAGATCAAGAGTGGAGATTAGCCAAGCTAGTTGGTGATCGGGTGACGTGATAACCATCGGATCGAGGGATGAGATCGATGACAGAGATTTAATGCGGTAAGGAGAGGATCGATATATGTGCAAAGGTTTGAAGAATGGTGGAAAGGTAAGCATTAAATTTGGATTATGAAATATTTCTATTACACAAGAGTTATAATGGAAATCAACGGAATAATCTATTATGGTTAATATTGGGCTGAACTGAAACCAGAGTTAAAAGGGTATGGTTAATATGATCAAAGAGAGACTAATATGTCCTAGGCACTAACCTCTCCTCAACCTAGGGGTTGTCTCTAAGAGCTACAACATCTTATGCCATCATTGTCAGGGAATGACCAAAATGTTTTTCCCCGGGTACGACACTTGTACACCCATGGGTTAGATGAGCATGAGGTGGTGCGGGTTGATGATTTCTCACCTTGGCGACTCTTCATTTGATCATCCTTGATTTCAAAATGCCTCATTCTCACTCTGACACTTCTTGATAGAAAATGCCCCCTGAATTTGACCTTGAGATATTTCAATTAAAGGGGCTTTCGAAATGGCTCTTCCTACATTTTTGGCCAAAAAATTTGCTCCACTATAATTTTCTTTTGTCATTAGTTACCCACATCACGCTTCTCCATTTAAATAAGCGTCTATCTATTTTCGTAGATTCAATGGATGCAAACATAGAAGCCCAACCCAACACCTTAAGGGCTTTCATGAATCCATGGTGAAACACGATATTGTTCATCAAGATATGAAAATGAAATTGTTCATGTATTGTAGGGTTTGGTACAAAACACTACGTCATGGTAGCATATCTTCTTTAAATAGATTTTCCATAGAAATTATTAGTTTTATCTTATTATAAATGTGGGTTAGATAATGTAAATCATATTGAAATATTTTTCAAAATGCATTTAACCCCATCTAATGGATATTTGTAAAAATATAATAAAATAATATGTAATGATTTTCTAATTAAATTACACGAAAACCTAAAATATCTTAAACGACCCTAGATCTACTCCCTATAAACCCTTGGTAGATACTCACTTTAAGATGGATAGATACCCATTTGAAGACACATCTACCGTGGTTTAATTTCCTCCCTTAAATATAGTATATTCTACGTGAATATCATGTATCAAGACATGGGTTCTCATAAACTTAGGATTCAAAAACCACTACTAAGGAAGTGATGTTTATCATATTATTTTAATTTGACGTTATTTTATCTTAATGTAAGGGTTTGCAAGTGGCATTGATAAGCCATGTATTAACCCATCGTATTGTAACAAATCTCATTTACCTATTAATAATATCAATGGTAAAATGGAGCTTACCATACATGGTGAAGAATATAAGAATCTTGCTATATTGTAAGTTTATCTTATATATCAAGTAATTTAATTAAAATAGAATATTTATAAAATAATTTTATTATGAAATGATTTATGGTTTTTGAGCATGTGGTATTGATAAGTTGTAATATTGGTCCATAGTGTTGTAACAAAGTCTATGGTCTATTTAAAATGGTAATATATGAGTGAATATAAATGATTAACAATCTTGTTATATAGTAAATATTAATTCTTATGTAATTACTAATTAAATTTAAATACAATTTAGAAATTATTATTTTGACTTATATAGTCTCCATTTGTAACTACTATTTATATATTATATATTTTAATATAATATATATGATAATTTCTTTTATAAAAAAAATAATAATATTTATTAATAAAAAAATCCCAATATAAAAAAATAATTAATAAATTTATCCTATTATTTATTAGATAATTTCTAAAAATAATTATAAATTTATCTTATTATTATACCTGCCGAAAGTAGCAGGTATATAGCAAAGCGACTATGAATTAATTTCATTTGACTTTTTAAACAGTAACTGCTATCTAATGCTTTAACCAAAGTTTTAATCAAAAAGTGAATTTTTAAAATCATTTAAATAATTTTTTGATGGTTTCATTGGCCATTCAACTTGGGGGTCTTATTGCAGATGTCGAGCTTTCATTTAAACGAAGTTTTGCCTTTATCCAATGTTTTTGAGGTTTAATTTCACACATCGAACTTGCTTTTTAACCAAAGTTTTTAAAAGTGAAGTTTATCAATTTGGGTTTATCCAAAGTTTATAAAAACTGAAATTTATTGAGTTTGCGTTTATCCCAAGGTTTTTAAAAACCAAAATTTGAGTTTGTGTTTCTCTCAAGGTTTTTAAAATCCAAAGTTTGAATATGTTTATCTAATAACCAAAGTAAATTTTCCTTATCATAGTTTAAACAATTTAGCAGTGTGATATTGCCATTTGGCTATTACTAAGGCTATTTATCAAACGATTCAAATATTTCGTTTAAAGCAATGTTTGATTACCCTGAGAAGTGTATTAACTTTACAACATTATCCTAAATTTTAGTTATTATCAATGATAATTTTACAATATTATCGTAAGTTTAATAACTTTAAAACATCATTCTAAGTTTTATTTTGAAACCAGCTTCTAAGTATCATTATCTTTTCCTATGTTTTAATTTGAGGCCAGGTAAAGTGTTGTGTAAGTGTCTATGTTAACCATTTGTCACTCTTCATGGCATGTTAACCATTTGTCACTCTTCATGGCATGGTAGCCATCTCTTAGGCTTCCCACAACTACTAAAACAACACAAGATCCAATTTTTTGCTCCCTCTCTTCGCTTTTGGTCTAGGATCAAGAGGTCTCGTACTCGGTCTCTCTTCGCTTTTGGTCCGGGTTCAACATGTTTGGTACTCAATATTCAAGTGCACTTCCCTTTTTTGTATTCTTCATGATAGAAGTAACCACAATTAATTAGCCATAATAGCCTCCATAGAACAGTTTTTGTCATTTTTGTTGGTTTTGAACATCAAATAACTTTGTTCCTCATTGTTCTTCGGTGTGTTTTTGGTTTCTACGCCCTTTTCGGTGTGGTTTGTATGCCCTTTCCAGTGCTTCCATTGAATAAAGAACCATGATAATAGTCAATCTCTTCAACTCGCAGGCTAGTGGTGTGTGCCCAGGAAAGGCAATGATTGATTCTTTTCTATTAAGTGTTCATTCTATGGCCCTATGTTAAGCATGGCAACCCAGAAATGTGGGAACTCAGTTACTAATGTTATGTTGGGATTGTAAGTGCATACTAATGTTATGTTGGGATTGTACGCATAGGTCAATGAAGAAAGAAACCTTAGCAACTCACCAATTAGGCAGTTTCAATAGCACTACTAGCAGATGCATTTTCTCCAGGGAAGCACCAAGCAGGAGATGTCAAAGAAGTTCTTGTTCCATAAACCATTTATCAAGTTGAATCAACCTCCAGGCTGAATAGAACAAACTCATAATAGAATATTGTCCACAAAAGATGCAATAAGAGATGGTTTGTCTACCCTTGAAATTTTAATATTTTCTTTTGAATTTTCATGAATATGGAAGCATTATAAATTAATACTGAAGCATTATAAGTTTTGTTTCATTTTTTTTGTTCTAAAATTCATTCATGCTTACTCTTCCATTTTCAATTTTTAATTTTCAAAATTCTGTTTGGTCTAAAATTTATTCATATTTGCTTTTGAATGGTCTAAAATTTATTCATTTTGCTTTTGAATGTTCAGTATTGAATTTTCTAATTTTCAAGAATATTGGAGTATTAAATTCTATCTCTGTTTTAGCCTAAAATTTAATCATGTTTAGTCTCAAATATTTTATTAAATAATTAACATTTTTCGTTTAATTCTTTGCTTAATTTTTTATTTAATTCTTTGCTTAATTTTTCATTTAATTCTTCGCTTAATTCTTTGTTTAATTTTTTTCTTAATTCCATTTAGTTCTTTGCTTAATTCCTATAATTCCAGGCTTATGTTTACAAGCTTAAAACAATTGAAATACATGTAAAGCTAAAAAATCATTCTTCAAAATTCAAGCCAATCATATTCACAATGTTGCATCCACAGTGAGTCAAAATCACAACTTCAAAATTCAACTCAATCATATTCACAATGTTGTATCCACAGTGATTTAAATGAAAGGAATTTTAACTTCAATATTGTTAATAAAATGTGTTATGAAAAGCTAACTCAAGTATATTCACAATGTTACATTCACAGTGATTTAAATGAAAGGAGTTTTGGTTTGCCCCATGAAACAATAACTGCAACTCAAAAGTAAAAAATCAACACCATGGCAAACCAACTTGGAGTAGCTTGTTTTTCTCAAATTTTCCTTTCTTTCTTTCTATAAGAAAAACCTTAAATATGCAACTTCTGAGCATGCATATCAATGTTTCTTGAAAAGCAAGTTTCTTGGACACTTGTTTCAGTTTATGCCTCACCCTTTCCTTGAGGTCTAAAACTTATTTCTTTCATATGCCCCAGGTCCTTCATATACTCCAGGTTTTAGTTTATGCCTCAGCCTCTCCTTCAGATCTAAACTTCCTTCAGGTTTCAATTTATGCCTCAAGTTTCAGTTTATGCTTCACCTTCTCCTTCTGATCTAAACTTCCTTCATATGCTCTAGATCTAAACTTCCTTCATATGCTCCAGATACCTTTTGTACATTTTCTTATTCCTTTCTGTCCATTTCCTTTTTTCCAACCTCTATTTTCTGTACATTTCCTTTCTTCCAACTTCTATTTATACCTACCCTTTATTATGTCTAAAAGAGCATGAACCTACCCCTTATTATATCTAAAGGGGCATGAAAAGAGCACCTGCTTATTGTATCTAAAAGGGCATGAACAAAGCACTTGGTTGATGATGTAGTTTCTATCTCCCATGATGTAGCACCTACGCCACAAAAAATGATTTGATTCTTTATGTTTCTCTTTCATAATGCTTGAGCCAAGCTAACAGCAGTCTGTATAGATGGTGCTTTGCATGGATGCTTGATGTGTGGATCTTTTAATATAATGGATATGTTATAATGTTGATGCCCGTGTGAATTTAATAATTTTTTCCAATAAATTCTAGAATTAAAAAATAATGCCAATTTAAAACATTTTTATAATTAAAAATTAATGATAACCTTCGTGCCTAAATTGGGCTCTCCAACACGACAACAACCATCTTATTTTCTGGAAACTTCAACAAATTTAGTGAGTGATATGAACAACAAATTTAGTGACTAATGTGAAATCTGAAAGAAACACAAATACGATGTGGAATATAAAAGAAACACAGAAAGTAAAATGAGAGGAGTCAGCCTTTAATTAACTTGTATTTCTAAATCTAAATTTATGGAAGGGAAAATATAATCATGATAGGCTTTTGATATAACTTTAATTAATTGGTCCTGAATATTATTATCACTAGTTGTCCACGGATCCTCGAATTTAACTGACAATTATATGAGTAAAAGGAAAGCAATGCACAATTTCAATTTCTCATCATTAGCAGATCTATTTAGGCTTTCACTTTCATTGTTATCCAACAGCTGATTTGATTTTATAATAGAAAGTTAATGCTTTCCAAGCAAGTGCCACTGTTTTAATTATGGAAGGTTACTGCATTCTTAGCAATAGACACATATATATTTATTAAAAAATAAAATATTACTCCCCTTATGATTTCAGCATTAAAAAATAAAAAAATTACTCTGATTATGATTTCATCATTGTACTTAGACAAATACAAAAATCATTTGAAAATAATTTCGGCTATTTGAACTGGTATGCTATCTGCGACATAGATCTTGTTTATTAGAATACAACATTGTACTTCAACAAATACAAAAATCATTTGATCTTGTTTATTATAATAGAATGGATCAATTTACGCTTGCACATCACATAATGGAATTGATTATCTCCAAAATTACAATAGAAAGGTGTTTATGAATGAAAATTGTATAAACAAATACACCAAACTTGACATTAGATATGTAAAGGTGATTGAAACACAATAACATACTTGAAAACTGTATGAACAGACTATAGTCCTCACGTTAAAAACGCATATGCATATGGTCCATGGCAACAACCTAATAATAAATATATATTTATTAATACCCCTTCAAAACGATTCAGAAAATTAATTCCACGTTATGCGGGCATTCCAGATCGGCAAACGGGACAGGTATTGCCAAAACGCAGCCACGCTGAAATGCAATGAGGATGGTAGACGTCGCCGCAGCGCAGTTGAGATGCCTCCTCACCCAATTCGTAATCGAAGTGGCAGACTGGGCAGCATGACCTGATACTGTTATTATTATTTAGCTGATTTGCTGAAATCCTTATGGTAGGCAATGCGGGAGGGGGCATAATGTGACTATTATGATGGGTTGCGAGGCGTTCAGTAAGAGCGTGTATCACACGATTAGCCTGGCGCTGGACTTCAACAAGATCACATAGCCTTCTTATTAACTCCAGATTACCACCTCTTATTTCTGGTATCAGTTGATGTTCCACATGTTCTTCCATTGCCAGACATGAGTTGCTTGGATTTCTTGTGTCTCGTCATCATTGACGGCTATCTCAGTATTCTCAGGAACAGGCGGCAATGGATCCTCCCCTACAAGACCTCGACCAGGCGCTCTGTTATGATTGGTTGTAGGTTCAAGCATCTCACGAGTACTTTGTAGCAGGAGTTCAGCAAGAGAGGATAGCATCATTACTAGCTCTCGATTACCCACATTGAGATCAATATCTTGAGTGACTGTCTGAACAGCTTCTTGTGTAGCCACCTCATTCTCAGGAAGAAGAGGCAATCCGTCCTGCAATATAATAGCTTCTTCTGTCTCACCACCAATTACTTCTTCCATGTGACTATCAGATAAATGTTCCTCTGGATTGGATCTTCTGGGATCATCCTCGCTTATATTTCTACTCGCTCTTTCCGAGTCTCTTGCCTGTTGCCATTCCATATCGAAATATGAAACTAAAATGGATGGCCAAACCAAAATGGATGAGATAGGCGATCACCTAGAAATGAAAAGTGAAAGCACCACAGAACTTCCTCACGTTTATGTCACTTATAAAACAAAACGTGTTTAGCTTAAAAACTACAGAAATATGCACTTATTTATAATAAGAAGGCTAACCCTTTTAGGGGTTTCGTAGATCGAGATGGGTTTATATTTTATATCAATACTATGCATCAGTATTTTGGGTTATCAATACCAAGGATCAATACTATGCATCAGTATTTTGGGTTATCAATATCAGGGATCAATACCATGCATCAGTATTTTGGGTTATCAATACCAGGGATCAATACCATGCATAAGTATTTTGGGTTATCAAATCAGGGAAGAATACTGTGGGTTATCAATACCAGGGATCAATACTATGGACTATTTTTTTTTTATAAAAATATTATTATTATTTTTTTTCTCTTAATTTTTTTTTTATTTTTTATATAATTTGACAAAATCAAATTGTTAAACATTACATTACATCATCTTAACCTAAAACCTTTGAACAATAATACTAAATATTACAATAAAATTATAGTAATATACATATATAACCTTGCACATAACTATGTAACCAAATGCACTACCACATAAAATATCCCTTATAATATCCAAAGTGGTTGTAGTCTCTACTATTTAAATGGTAGTTAATTAGTTAGGTGGATAAATTTTATTTTTTTCAATATAATAGCTTTTGCTCAATTTTACATTATGGTGGAAGAATATTTTTTCCAAAACAACTCTTACTTTTTTACTTCATATGAGTGCTTTTCCCTTCCACATATATATATATAATATATATATATATATATATTTAATTGTAATTAAATTTTTTCAGTTTTAATTCATTTTAATATGATTTATATTATTGGAATGATAAAACATGAAAATTGACTTAATTAAAGAATAACTTTGTGAAGTTTGAAAAAAAAATATTATATTTTGATTTTGTCTACTTATTAACTAACTTAATTTAGTATAGACAAATATTTTTTTTTTGAGAATAACAAAGTTGTTTAAAATCTAAAGGGGATATTACATGATATATATTATATTAAAAAGTAATTGTTATGGTGAGACGTTTTTTCAACCTATATTGTAATGTAACATTTAATCTTTTGAGAGAGTAAACTTCCATATAAAAATAAATAAAAATAAAACTTAATATAATATAATGTATTGTATTGTAAATAGTTTAACTCACTACAAAAAGTAAAAAATAAGAATAAAAATAAAAATAAGTTTATTAAAAAACATGCCCATAGTATTGACCCACTATCTTAAGAATCCAATAGTCATTTAAAGGGGCAATTAAACCAACTTAGATCCATCTTAACTCCAAATAAACCACCAAAAAATAAGAAGATTATATCAATGGTATATCTATAGTTGAGTATAACCACTAACATAAATTTTTAGCCATTATAATCTAAAAAACTAATAAATTGAAATTTCTAGTGATAAAAAAAAAGAGAAAAATACACTAAACACTTAAGAAAAGCTAAAAAAGGGAAGCAACCCTCACTATTCCAATAGATCAACATAATTTTTCTTTTCTTACACACATGCTTGTGATAAATTGTTTGCACAATGTGTCACCCTTAGTAGAGAACATGTAAGCAACTCACTATTCCAATAGATCAACATAATTTTCCTTTCCTTACACTCATGATTGTGATAAATTGTTTCCACAATGTGTCACCAATGGTGAAGAGCATGTAACCAACAATTTAGGTACTTTCCATTTGTTACCTTCACATTTATGTTAATTTTATCTTATTCTGGATTTACTAATTTTTACTCATGTTAGTTTAATAAATAAAGGCAACAATTTATCATGTACAAGTCTTTGTATCATGGAAGAAATTACAGAAAATTATACATGAGATGTATTTTGAAGAATAATTAGAAGCTCTACATGAACCAAGGGAGTTTCACTATATTCCTATGGAATATTTTTTGGATTGTGGATTATTTTGTGAATAATTTAGTAGGTTGGGTGTTTCTTGTAAGGTTTTCAAACATAGTAAAACATATTTAAGATTACCGAGTATGTTTGAATGAATTTATGGATGGTACAATAAATGATTATTGGTATTTTAGGAAAAATATTACACTACTAGATCCAAAGAAAAATGCATACTAAGTTTTCCCTAGCCTTTTATGAGGAAAACCAAGCCGATGAAAAACCTAGAGTTATTTAAGCATCAAAAGTTATTCTCTTGAGGCAAGTGACCTTCCATAACATCTATTGACAAAACAAATGAAATATCAAAAATTAAAATGAGCAAATGGAGAGTGTATCAAGGATTCCATTCAATATTAGTGGAGTCTTGCTCATCCATAATGATTACTTATTTTTTTCTCCCTGTTGAGTATCTTGGGTCTAGTGGAATAATTAGAGGAGACTTGATATGCTACAATTAGCTTTTCATTATTCATATTGTGAGCTTAATTTAATCAAGTACAACCAATATTTGTCCCATTAACATCTTCAGGTGCCAATATGTGTGTCATATATATATATATATATATATATATATATATATAATATAATATATATTATATATATATATAATGTCCCTCTTTTGTGTACAATGTTTGCGACCCAATCAACAATTTTGGTGTCTATCTCAATGTCCAAGAGTTCATGATTTCCCTCTTAGTTTTAACAATTTTATATTATGCAATTTTTCATGTTGGCACTATAGTGATTGGGAGAGGAGTCTACCATTTTCTAGGTACATGATTTCTCCATTTTTCTTGTAGTATGCAACACCATGTTGAGATGAGGAATGTTGTTTAGGCATGGTGCCCCACAAAAAATTACCTTATATTTTAAATCGCTATAAAGATAGCCTTATAGGTTTAAGGGAAATGAGTTTAGAGGTTGGGACTAGATGGGACATGAAAGGGGAGATGAGAAGCCTAAAGAAAAGATATAAGGTCACAAAAAAACCAATATCTACGAGCATTATAAACTAGGACAAGAGAAGAAAGTTGCTTAAAGGACTAACTGAAGGAGAATGCTAACTAATAAAAGAGGAAAGTTATACCAAAAGCAAGAGTAAGGACTACTTAATAGACAAATAGAAAGGGGGAAACTAACATTGACAACGAGTGAAATGAATTGGGAATTTTCTTACCACCAATTTATCATAAACACTACAAGAAAGATTAGATGGCCATGATTTCCTATATATCCTAATTTATTTGAAAATTGTTTGAAAATTGGCCCATACCTCATGCATTATCACTCTAGTATGTTGATGAGCCCCAAAATTGGTAACAATTTGGGCTCACTTGGCCTCATTTTCATTGTTCAACCCTTGTTCAAATCCGTCATTTTCTATAGTTTATGCATTATTTTTAGTATGTTTGTGTCTCTGGTACGAATAGGGGAAGTTACTTTTCCTAGGTGGTTAACACATGTCTATTTCAGGTTTTTGACATATATTGGAGCAAAGTCAAAGCAATAATGAGCTATAAGGCAGGCAAGCCTGAAGTTAGGACTTGAAGGAGGGATGCCTATGACATTTAATGACCCCTCCTCGGGATTTTCACCTTCAACTCCGAGCTCCAAAGACCACCAAGCCGAATCTAGAAGGGAGCCAATCAGCATTTAGAAAGGGACTGTTTGACTCACAGTTTGACAATCGAGTTCCACAGATTGAGGAGGCCTGCTAGGTCCCTCGTTATCTATAAATGTTGATGCCTCAGCCTTCGTGAAAAGACTTTTGGAACCTATTGTGTACTTTGCACCTCAGTGATGTAGCAGCTTTATTTTGTTCCTTTGTAGCCATTTTTGGCATAACTGTTATGAATCTTTTTTGATAATGAGAAGCAGTTTTGTTTCCTAGCAAATCTGAGTTTTTCATAGGAGCCAAAGCTCTCAGGGTTAGGCCCAACCTGAGAGCCTAGGACCTCCTTTCTGTATTATTGCTTTTCCCTTTTCGTATCACTGTTTTTCTCTTTTATGCATTTGAACACATTGTTGTTAAGTAGATTTCGTTATGATGCTCGGATAGGTCACTGTTTATGAATGAATTTGGTTTAGATGTTTTGGTAGGATAATAAGAGCAAGATCTCCAAGGAAAAGAGACAACTACACTCCTGGTTTCACCTCGGCCTTATTGGATTTGAGGTTGAAATCAACAAAACGATGTTGCATCACAAAAACACTAGTTTTTTGTTTATGCAATCTTTTAGTGTGCGTGTTTTAGTTGCAGAGATTAGTCATGGGTTTGGACATCTGAAATGTTTTCTTACATAGATGGTGTACAAGGTTTTCTTCCCAAATAAAGTTGCTGCTCATTTATGTTGATTGATGGATAGAATAGATTAGTTTAGGATTTGATCATTTGCAGGTTTTTGTAGAATTGATCAAGGCCCACCGTGCAGGGCATCCTCTTCCCTCATCCATCCTCCCAAAGCATTATCTACGCCTCCTTTTCTGTCTCGTAGCTAAGCTTCCCTTTTCCCCTCTATCCTTTGTGTCTACGAAACCTTACCTTCTTGTTCATCATTTCCTTAGCCATCTTCGAGCCAAGTCAGCCTTCTACACCTCTCCAACAAACCACCCACTAGTCCTTAGGCCATGTTTAGACCCCTATCCTACCTCTAGATCCATCCATGCACCTTCCGTCACTCATCCACCTCCTAAAAACTGACTTCCAAACATCTTGTAGAAGTTCTGAAGTTTCCTGTAGAAATTCTGAAGTTTCGTGTAGAACCCTTGCAGACTTCCTGTAGAAGCTCACAAGTGAGGTTTGCTGAGAGCCAAACCTTGTGAGACTCTGGGGAAGAGTGTTAGGGACTACTTAGACCCTCTCTGAGCCTCTCCAACTATTTCCAAGCATTCATCTTCCTTGATCCACTCCTGCACAGTGAAGCACAGTTCAAGCATATGCATGTGAAAATCGACACTTAATCAAGAAAATACAAAAAGATACCTTCTAGAACAAAAGTAGTCTAAGACATGTGCATTTTCCCTTTTTGAAGTCAACGACATCTCATTCAGCAGTTTGTATTCTCATTGTTGCATCAATAGAACTAGGTGGTAGAATTAGGGTTTGCTAGTGTTTGCATTCCTCTTTGGCTTTCAGTTTCTTTCCGCAAGTAGATTAGCTCCCCTTTGAGTTAGCTTTCATCCATCATTTACAAGCTTCTTCTAAGAACTTATAGAAGTTGGCTAAAGCCCTAGCAGACTTGTGCCAGCTGATCAAGTGCCAGTTGCGACAAGAGGTATTACTTGTGCATACAGCACCGTCGCTTCCAAGTTTATTACGAACAATGGGGTTGATAAAAGTAAAGAAGGGAGTCCCAGGAGTTGCAACATTATCACTGCAATACTAGAGCCCACCATCTTTTTGGCGCCGTTGCCGGGGAAGCGTAAGAGTATTGGTGATTGTTGCTATTCTTCTATTTTCTACTACAAACTTCTGCTAAGTAGTTTATTTCATTTCCATTATGCAATTTCATTTTCGCAAAAGTAGAGTAGATATTTCTTGCTTTCCTAGATTAGCCTTCAAATTCCGCAATTTCAATTCTGCAAGCATAGATTAGAATTTCAATTCTGCAAGCGTAAATTAGCATTTCAATTCCGCATTTTCCTTTCAGTAAGATAGTTAGCTGCAGTTCAACCTATTTTAGTTTTGCAGGTACAAAAGAAAAAAATAAAAAAAAGCAAGAAAAAGTCTTTCCATTTCATGCCTCGTAGGAATAGATATAAGACCGGCAAATTCTTACCCAACACCCCCACTGAGTCAACTTTCTCTCTTCTCTAGTGACAGTGAGCCAGAAGAACCTATAGGTGAACCTCCTGAGATATAGGAAGATCCTATAGCGGAAGAAGAGTTAGAAACCATTCCGTCTGCAGCCATGGCTGAAAACGGAAATGGGAGAAGAGAAGATGAGAGAATAGAGGGTGCCTTTCCCATTCGAGAGAACAATGGGGACATGAAAATGAAAAACATAAGTCCCTCTGCACTACCTCATTTCCATGGTCTGACTTCTGAGGACCCTAATACCTGCTTGTTTGAGTTTGTTGTACTTTGTTGAACTTATGACTATGCTGAGGATGAGCAAAAGCTGAAGCTCTTTCCCTCTACCCTCAAGGATGCAGCATTACGTTGGTTCATGGGGTTACCTGGAAACAGTATCACCACTTGGGCTCAAACGCAACAAGCCTTCAACACCAACTACAGAGACTACTGTACGTCCAAGGAAACTAAGGGGGAAATATTTCGGATGACCATGGGCAGTGATGAATCTTTGGAAGACTATGAGGAAAGGTTCCAACTTAGTTATAAACGAGCCAAGTGCACACTTGACCCGGAATCTCTAAAGTTGGTTCTGCTCCGAGGAGTCCCTGAAGACCTTTTGGACACCCTTAACCTGCTGGCTGGAGGAGATATCTACCAACTACCTTATGAGGACATAAATACCGTGTTTAGAAACCACTCTAGGGCGGCCCGGAAGAAAGGTAGGGGAAGTCATCTCTCAGCTAGCACCTCTCTCTCCAAGCATGAGTTTGCTAACCAGATGGAAGATCTTAAGAGCGAAATGAGACAGACCATTTCCATGCAACTTGATACCTTCTGAATTCAGCAGAAGAAGGAAGAGGCTGAGAGGGCCTTGGCCATTTTTTTTCCTAGATGCACAAGGAAGCACCCCAAGAATGAGTGCCCATTACACTCAGTAGAGGTATGTTTCATGTGTGAGGAAGACCATCCCACCAACCAATGCCCTACCTTGCCTGGATTTAAAGCCATGTACCTAGGGACCGAGGTGGCTACTGAACCTCTCTACTTCCTCAATCAAAGGAGGCCTCATGGACCCAGGCCTTATCAGCAGGGAATGCAAGGGACATCCCAAGCTTACTACCACCACAACCAACCTGCCCATATGCCTTCTTGGGGCCCCCCTGCTCATCCTTCATGGTCTGCACCTCCTCCATGGTCTTATCCATCTCCATACCAAACTCAACCGCCCTCTCACTCGTTTCACTCT
>APFE030807370.1:0-19332 GCA_000404065.3 Pinus taeda | reverse complement strand
ATATATATATATATATATATATATAGATAATTTGAATCATATTTGTGAGATAATATATCACCAAAACTCCTTTATGAAAGCATTTTATCTAAATTAGTGTTGATCCCCATAGTATTTTTGGGGCAATTAAAGAATAACAAAACGCTAGGGAGCAAATTCGTGCTATGTTCTATGATAAAGAGGATTGATTTTAAATTCCCAATCAATAGGGCACGAAATTGTTGATAGGAAAAATTGTTCCTGCCATTTAGTCTAATAAGTCGAAAGTCTACATTTTGTTTGTTGATAGGAAAAATTGTTCCTGCCATTTAATTTAATAAGTCGAAAGTCTACATTTTGTTTGTTGACAGGGAAAATTGTTCCTGCCATTTAATTTAATAAGTCAAAAGTCTACATTTTACATATATTTTTGATATTTTGATTTTTTTAATTAATCTCTATATATATTAAACTTAGATGCAAGTTCTAAATTCCTATTGAAGCACATATTTTATAAGCAATTCCTTGATTTTTCATATATATTCTATTCTGATGAATTTAAGAATATATATATATAATATATATATTAATATATATATATATATATATATCCCTTATAATTTCTTTAAGAAATTATATATATAACCCTTATAATTTCTTAAATTCATCAGAAGATTTAAAGGCCAGAAGCTTAAAAATTTGGCGATTTATGCAAAAACGATCTCCCTTTAGAAAATAGATGTTATTGCGATGCACATGATGCATATGCTAAATTAAATTTGCGGTAAGACTGCAAATTGTTGTTCAAACTCACATCCATACTTATGGCATAAATGGCTATCCACCTAACTTATTAATAGGTAGGTTCTTGATAACTTTGCTACTAGCGTTCAACATTTTCTCTTGAAACATAAAATAATTTATTATATTTATTATTTTAATCAATAAAAAATTAATTTTTTCACAAGTTTTTAATTTTTAAAATATTTTTTAAATATTTATTATTTTTAAAAAGTGATAGTTTTTATGAAATTAAATTGTAATCAAAATTTGATCCAATTTCATATATCAAATATATATTATATATAATATTTATCCATCTTGATTACGGATTTTTAATTGCTTAGAGGGATCAGATTTTTTGAGGTGTAAATTTTTCCTCAATATTTGTAGATTCACACTTTGAGAGATTTGATTTGTAAGTTTATACTTTCAAAGATTTGATCCTTCTAGGTCCATTTGCACATTTGCATTTTGAGAGATTTGATTTGTAAGTTTATACTTTCAAAGATTTGATCCTTCTAGGCCCATTTGCACATTTGCACTTTGAGAGATTTAATTTCTTTGAAATATCTAATCCTTCTAAACTCTTTAATACATCTGAAGTTAAAATGAATCGAGATTAGTTATTTAAAATAATCTTTTAGTCATGAAGTAAGATCATAGATGTATCCAAATTTTATATATGAAATTAAATGTTAAATATTTTTAAGATTCACATAATTTTATTATATATTTTTTCCGTTTTTACGCTATACTAACTAAAGGGTGCATATCTTTGATATTATTATTATTATAAATATTTTTCAGTTTTAAATATGATTGTAATGAGATATAAAAATAAAGTTATAATTCAAAGTAAAAAAATATTTGGCAAAAATAAAATATAATTCTGCATATTCATTAATAAAATATTTTATTTAAATAAATCCTTTTAATAATAAAATATTTAAATATTTAAAATCTTACAATTATGACCACATTATTTTCTCCCACTTTTAAAAAATTTAATAAAACAAAAATAAACTAATACACAAAAACAACAACTAGCATTAGCATTGGATAATGGAAAACAATTAATATCTCGTCATTACAGTGACAAGAAAAACCCAAAGTGATATCTTTGATTTGGTAAATTACCTAATCAAATCATAACTCATACTAAAAAATTGGTAGAGCAAACATAGACAATAGATTCACTCAAAACAATTTATTTATTCAATTACAACACCCATATACATGCCACATAAATAGTGTTTATGAGATCCAACAAATTCCAAACAAGGAGAATATTGTTGAGAAAATCTCTCAACAAAACTCCAACAACCAACAACCCAATCCTACCTATATACTAATGTAAACATTATTTCCAAGTCCCCCTTTAATACTTACATTTACATCATTACAAAGATTATTACAAGAAACATAAATTACATATAGTTGCATCTGTTTGGTTGGTCTTCCTTGACACTTATCCGGACTCTAAAGTCTACCGAACAATGCTATTTTCACCACCACAATCTTCGAGCTTCCCATTAAACTCATTTAAAACATAACCACCTCTAACCATCTTTAATGAACTTTGTATAATTGATGTTTCTCGATCTCTGGAAGGAGAATCTCGATACTTGAGTGTATCCATCAGTCAATTATGCAATTGATCTCATAACATAACTTGTAACCGGTGCTCTTGAAACTCGAATCATAACAAGTCCAATCACCCTATAACATATTTACACAATAACTTTGTAAACCGGTGCTCTTGAAACTCAATCATAACAAGTCCAATCACCCTGTAACATATTTACACAATAACTTTGTATAATTGATATTTCTCGATCTCTCGAAGGACAATCTCAATACTTACTGTATCCAACTGTCAATTATGCAACTGATCTCATAACATAACTTGTCACTGATGCTCTTGAAACTTGTATCATAACAAGACCTATCAACTTATAACATATTTACACAATCAAATTAGCGATAAGTTCTCTTGTTATGAAACAATCTTGACACTCACTGTATCCAACGGTCAATTATACAATTGATCTCATAACATAACTTGTAAGTATAACATAACTTGTAAGTGATGCTCTTGAAACCGGAATCATAACAAAACCCATCAATGTATAACATATTTACACAATCATATTAGCGATACGTTCTCTCGGGCAAATTTTTTTTCAGAAAGCCACTAATTTAATTAATTTTTTTTTCATGTTCATTAATTGATTCTACATTTTTTACAAAACAACAAATATAACACTAATACACACTTAACTCACATCACACTACACAATCCACCTGTATATGTTATCAACAGGAAAAAAACGTTGCATAATAGTGCTCACATCTGCTACGAAAAGTCCCTCTTCATTCATCGTAGGGAATATTCGACTGCACATTCATTTTATAAAATTGTTGAGCAACATATTTTTTACACAGGCTTTTCATTGTGCTTCGTAGCTAGAACCGTGGATCTTCTTCGTTGAACTAGCACTCTCTTCCTTCATATACAAAGTGCAATCGAACAGACTCGCTTGAAAACTTCTGCAAATGAGTTTTGCAGATTCCACAGGATTGAGCGAATTGATTCCTTCTGGAATCAACATCATCTTGACCAGAAAAGGCATGCAGCCAAACTTGCCGACTTCTTCTCTCAGATCATTCGACGTCGAAATCCGGCAAAGGGTGGATGGAACGACCGATTGTGCACCCAGGTTGGGACATATGTTGTTAGGTTCTGTAAAGATCTGGGCTCAAATCCCAGCAGCCACGCCAACGAGATTGACAAGTTCTTGCTGCAGTTTAGTGGTCGTTGTAACGGGGCCTCAGATGGATGATTGATGCCGAAATAGCTTCTGAAGGATATGAGTTGAGTGGATGCCGAAATAGCTTCTGACTGATGAAACAAATGCAAACCACTCTTTCATATCCATCTACCTCGATGTAGCCGACACCATTAGAAGACGCTAACCACATTATATTTTACAATGAAAAAAATTGAAACTTTCATTCATTAAAGTGTGAAAGTTTTACAATGGCAAGGTGCTTTATCCCTGTAGTGATATCAGGTGTATACCAAAATTTGGGTGTGGCCAGTGACGTGCAGAGTACATACCCTGTTAATATCAGAAAAACTCAAAACAAGATCAGTCCACGATACACAACAACAGAAAATGTAATATGGTTTAGAAACCAGACAATGTTAAAAGTTGGTCCCATCAAGGGGAACAGTCCGCAGAAATAAGACTTCTGTGGGACAAGAAATAAATCAGAAAACATTCAAGAAGATACCTCAAAATTAGATCACAAAGTAGTCAAGTGATCACTCCCAGCCTTCAACCTCCAGCTCATAGACCATGAAGCCGGGGAAGAGGAAGACCTCGTTTGGAAAGTACATCGACCAAAGTGTTTTGTTCTCGGTATTCGCGCTGAAAGGAGACAACGGAGAAGGTTTCCAGGAGATCACGGGATCACGAGTTTGCTGCATCCAGTTCCACAACGAGGGAACCTCCAACTAGTTTTTCCCCTGAATCCAATTGATCACTATGAGTGAGTCACCCATGATTAGGAGGTTGTCTATTTCCAACCATGAGGAAACTTGCAATGCACCCCATACAGCAATCAGTTCCGCTCTGCAGTTGTCACCGTCACCACCATGCCAATGACAATGGTAATGAGTTGTGGGATCAAGAGAAAGGTAAACCCCATAGCCGCAAAACCCCGTCGAGGGGGGCCATCAAAATAGCAGAGGGGGAAGATGTTGTCTAGATCAACGAGTGTGATAGTCCTTCTAGGATCCAAGTGGAAACAAGCGCCGACTTCTTAGAAGTATTCAACAATGTTCAAAGCCACCAATTGGACATGAGGTTGTTTGTCTTCGAAAATAAGCATGTTTCGCGAATGCCATATGCCCCATAACACATATATTTGGATAGTCTGGTGTGCCTTAGCATGAAGAGACCAAGTGGTGAAGTAGTCCATAATTGAGACAAAGTCACAGGGAAAAGGACACCAATAAGTATGGAGACCTCTGTCTAAACAACCACAGCAAAAGAACATTTTATAAATAGATGTGTGCAGTCCTCTGAATCCAACCCACACATGGGGCATCGGTGGGGGGCCATGAAACCCTTCTCAATCAGCCGGTCCCAAGTAAGAATACAATTATGTAGAGCCAACCATGAGAAGCACTTGATCTTAAATGGGGCATTCCACTTCCACCATGTAGCAGTAGTAGCAACAAATGGCAGTGAGTGAGAACAAGAAGTGATGTGGGCACATATTTCATTGATCGCAATGCAGTGGGTCACAACATGTCCCCCCACACCTATTGGTTAGAGCATAGAGTGGGACGGATTCCAGCGATGTAGAGAGAGAGGCAATATTCTTCCCATTCCCCAGCCAGGTGGTTTGGTAGGCCAATATGCCTAGCATGTGGCCAAGAAGGAGCAACATTTGGGAGACAGGCCCTATCCCAAAGATTGGCCAACGAAGTGATCCCTTCTGTGTGCAGAAAATGTATCAAGGGGGTTATAAGTATATGGCATCCATTTGTACCTTTGATGACATCTAGGCCGACAATAATTTTTCTACCCCACCGCAAGTTGTTGCATAGCCATGGAATTGTTTGACGAAGACTACGCTAAACAATAGATGCACCAGGTGTAGGGGGTGGGTGTTGTGCCCCAACAACCACTCAATCCTCCATATTTTCCCACGCAATGTATTTGTTGAACATGATTTTCTGCCACAAGCCCCTATCATAAAATACCCACCGAGGGACGAGGCAAGTAGAGCAATATTGAAGCTTCTTGAGTCAAGGAGTCCCTAGCCACCAAATTTTATGGGTTTCAACAAGTACTTAAATTGACAAGGTGTATCTTTTTTCTTTTCTCTATGCCAGACCAGACGGGAACCACATTATTAGAATACCATTTTTCACCATTTTTTTTGCATAGAAGCACACTAACAAAGTTTCCCTATTCAATATTTCAATGTATGCTTCCACAGTGCACAACTGCAGACAACACTTAACATAAAATACATAACAAATAATCACAAACAATAATTTCTAACCAACACTTACTCTACCCTATGTACACAACATGGATTTAATTCTCAAAATTCCTCCATCTTTCTGGCTCTCCCTAAAGGGAGTCAGGCCCATATGGGCTTTGATACCAACAAAGAAATTGGAAGAGAAAACATGGTGGAGAGATTCACTCAAAACAATTTGTATATTCAATTACAACACCCAGATACATGCCACATAAATAGTGTTTTATGAAATCCAACAAATTCTAAACAAGGAGAATATTTTTCCCTAGAAAAATTCATGATTTTCTTTATAATAAAAGATGAAAATTACATGGTGTATAGTTCATAGTCATCAAGACAAAATTGTTTATCTATCCATATCAGCCACTATGATCCAAAATCATCCTAACTATTTATATACATGAAAATACCATTGTGATAAATATGATAGCAGTCTTGAGACAATAACAGAATGGTAATGTGATATCATTGTAAATATATCCCTGATATGCCAAAAGTGATTAAAAAAATCAATGTCATTCTTAAATATTCGCGTTAGCGGGCACCTGATGATCCTCAAAAAAGGGTTGATGATAATATTGGTAATGTCACCTCTGTCACATGCCAAGTACCAAACCTCTGTTGCACACCCTCATTGGATAGTTGATATGAAGTATGGTTCTGCTCCCTGTAAATATGATGAAAATAAATGGCATCAAAACGAGATTTAAGAAGCATCATTTCATCCAATAAACCTCCAGATTTTGATGTTAATCAATCAATCACCACTTTTGAATCACCGAAAATTTGTAGATGCAAAAAATGAAAATATTGTTGAGAAAATCTCTCAACAAAACTTCGACAACCAACAACTCAATCCTACCTATATACTAATGTAAACATTATTTCTAAATCTGGTATAATAGCATTAGCGTGCACTTTAATTTAAATTTATTAAATTTAAATGAAACCGTACATTGCTAATTTAACGTCTTAATTATGAAGTGATATCAAGTTGAAAATTTGTTTCAAAGGAACATATCCCCAAAGTTTAAGTTATTGAATGAAATTATTGAATTTAACACCCTCAATTTATAGATTAAAAAACTCAAAATTAACATTCTTAGTTTCTGGTAGAGAGAATCTGACAGGCACTCTGGCCATCTGAGCGATGTATCCTATTTCATACCCTATAGAAACATTAATGCTATCTGACATGCTCCCTGCTTAGCCATCGCTCTATGAGTGACAGCAAGTGGAGAGAGAACGATGGTTGTCACTCATAGAGCGATGGCTAAGCAGGGAGCATGTCAGATAGCATTAATGTTTCTATAGAGTATGAAATAGGATACGCCATCTAAGCGTAGGGAGTCGCATGATTACGTACCATTAGACATTTCACGAGAAGCATGACTTGACTTGTGAGCTTGTGACTTAGTACATTGTCATCATTATCCAATAAAGCTTTAAAAATTATAACTAAATTACATTTATTTCTAATATCAACTTAAATTCATTTATAATTTTTCTTATGAAAGCCAAATTAATTCATAGTCAACGCATTTAAATTACACATTTCTCAAGTAAGCATAACTTGCCTGGTCAACGTATCACTTAATACATTATTATTATTATCCAATAAATTTAAATATTAACTAAATTAAATTTATTTTATAATATAAACTTAAATTCATTTATAATTATATTTGTAAAAACCAAATTAATTCATGGTCAACCCATATCAAATGGGTGATACCTGCATCTATTACCAAAGTCATAAAGTAATCGAAATATAATACACACGTCAATAAGATTAACGATCGTAGAAAATTAAATTTAAAAAGTAATCGAAATATAAGACACGTGTCAGTAAGATTAACGAACGTAGAAAATTAAATTCAGAAAGTTATCGAAGTATAATACACATGTCAATAAAATTCAGAAAGTTACGAAGTATAACACACATGTCAATAAGATTAACGAGCCTTGAAAATTTAGGTAAAAGTTTCTTTTGTTTAATTAGAATTGAGTAGTAATAATATTCGCAATTGTATTAGATGTTGCAAAGGAAATGTTGTAAGGCAATAGCTTATAACACTAATTAATGCTTCTTTGAGAATTGTTGAAAGACAAAAAAATATCAAGAAAAGCCAATGACCGTATTACAATGAAATCTTATTGCAATAATGCTTCCTTGAGCCTTACATTTCATGAAGCATATGTTGAAGTTAAAGACCTTGTGTGATTATGTCAACATGAATGCCTTATAAATAAAAAAATAGATCGTAATTTTTTACCTTCAAAATTAGAAGTTGCTTTGGTACAATTCCCCCCGTATTTCTTCTTGATCACTTCTTATTGAGTCACCTTTGTATTACTTCTTTCATGATCCTTGAAACTATTCAAAAGATCACATTGTTCATTATCACTCATCTCCTTGGTGTCTGTCATGTTGTTGTTTTTTTAGTATAGCTGATATGAAAATTATGTAGAAAGAATATGGAGGCTGCAGGATTTTTGTTGGAAGTACAATGTTTTTGGACACGTGTTATTATTTTTGAAACTGTTATTTTAAAGATGATTTTTTGAAAGAATGTTCAAATGATCAATTTCAATTTAATAAGCTTATCATTTTAAGAATGTGAAAAATCATTCTAATAAGCTTATCATGATTTTTGTTTTAGCTTTAAATTTGCAAATGCAATGCATGCATGAAAATAGTTACATATTATTGTCATGCATGGAATTAGATTGAGTCATCTAGGCACTGCAATTTCGTTGAAGTTTATAGCGTGAGCATAGGTAGAGACAGGGGAGTAACAAGACTCGCAACACTCTGTCACTGCGACTCGACTGGTGTTTATTTGGACATAATAGTAGGTAGTAATTGGAGATAGCAGGAAGCTAAGGTAGAGTTAATTGGGGTGCAAAAAAATTAACTCAAAGTATCACTGGGAATAACCTTTTGTTGTAACATTTTCCAATAGCTTCATCAACCTTTTAGGAGGTGGATCCTTTGTTGGCCCAAGGCTTTGAGGCTCGCAAGGTGTTGAGAAAACTTAAAGCAGCATGCTCGTAAGTAATGTGTGTCACATATTTGTATTCTATCTTCAAAATGAGAATAACAATTAGAGGGGAAGAAAGAAAAGAGTTTATAATTGCATTATTTAATAAGGAGGACAAGGAAGGTATACATTAGGAATTCCTTTCGATTCGAAGAGCATTATCCCACCCATCCATGAAGGCACATCTCTCTACTCATCCCAAGGTACCATTGACAAGCCTCAAGTGCACCATACTTGGCCCACAAACACAACTGCAACATATAGTCCAACAGTGAAACCTATGCCCATCTAGGTAGCCAAGAAGAGATGTAGTAAAAGATGATCATATCCACAACAAGAAATGAAAAAACAAATGTGATTTTCTTGCTATACTCTCCGGCTGATAGGTGGACCTTATTCTTGCTATACTCTCCGGCTGATAGGTGGACCTTATTCTTGCTATACTCTCCGGCTGATAGGTGGACCTTATTCTTGCTATACTCTCCGGGGGATAGGTGGACATTATTCTACCAGAAGAGTAGCTTATGCTACAAGTGCTAAAGACACCAAACATCTAAGTTTTCTACTTCTAATTTTCCATGGTCTGCTACAGAAAGAAATATGGAAACTTGTTCTAAAGACCATTTTTTTCCGTCTGATAGGCTTGGAGGGGCACAACGGTGTATGTGCTTTGTTCAATTGGTATAGGTGTTGGCTTTCCCACGCTGGATGGATTCAGTCGTTGGACTTCGCCATTGGACTTCACTAGCGAGTGATTTGATCATAATTTAAAATTATTGAAAAAAACAGAATATATACTACTTTTAATGTATATTAATTTATTTATTATTTGATTATTTTGTAATATTTATAAAAGCATAGTTTGGTTGTTGATGTGAGAAGGAATAGAACTTTTCGGTAAACATGGAACCATTTTTCACGTGTTTTACAGATCATCATTTATGATTTCACCAGAAATAGGTTTGGCTTCGGAAGTCTGTAAGATGCTGGTTCTGCCAGTGTATAATAGTTTCGCTCTTATTTTATAGATACAGTACTGTGTAGAAGAGCCGAGTATCTACAATTCCTATTTGGTCACACTAGAAAGAAGAATTTTTCATGGGAGATAAGTCTCCCCCATGAAGTGATCCCAATGGGCCTCAGTCCAATGGTTGTTTTTTTAGAATTGAGATCTAGACTTATCTCCAACAGGTCATGGACCTTTGAGAACAAAGTGTAAGCTCTAGGTCCATGACATTGTAGGTAGATGCAAGAGTTTCAAGTTGACTAGATTTGATGCTCCAGAGCAGATTGCGACGACATTCCATCTGTGGTTGAGCAACAAGGAATTCATCATTTTCCTGCCCCAATAAAGACATCAAATATATCGCTATGTACTCCCCATTAAATTTACCATTTCTTAAATCCTGTAACGTCTCTTTTACACTTTCATGGTCATTAGATCTACTGCTGGAACGATAATGCTTGTCAATCGGTGCACTTTCCCATTCCTTGTGCTTAGGTTTTTCACGCTTGAATCCCTTGAATTTTCCTCTGCCTCTACCCTTCATTGCTTTGTGTTGCTTGTAGTCGGCCATCCCTTTCATCGACAACATAAATCTAATTTTTTGGGACACTAAATTGTCTTTCGTAGAAGTAGTGAATGATCCCCACAAGATGTTGTCTACCACCACCTGACATTCTGTCCAATTCCCAAAAAGAAAAAGGTTGAATGGTCCATATATTAAAATTAACCATCCTGTAGCAAGCATTGGATAAAAGAGACTTGAATATATCTGCACCACCCACCACTCAAACTACTTTTATTGATTATCATGTTTATTTCTCTTCGATTTGCGAATGAATGAGAGGGAATTTATTCAAAGGAAGAGGTAGAATGAATAACATTTAAAAAATAAACATTGTTTTGCAATTTAAAGATGTTTCTTGATACTTCCCGTTTGTATCCTTAGTAAATTGGTGAGATTTATAAAAATTGTGACACAAAAATATACCCAAGTTATATAATGTAGGGATTCAATTGAACATAATCATTCGGAAAGGCCCATGGTTTGCTATCCATTTTGGAATTTCAAGAGATGCATATAAAATTAAGAGATGGGCGCTAAATTGGTTGATGTATCATTATGTACAAAACATAAATACACAATATAGAGCTACAAGTGAAACCCGCGTTAAAAAGGTTTGGTAAACATAGCTATGTAGTCTGGCGTTGCAAATCAGGTCCTTTAAATGGATTTGTCAATATCAAGCCACTATACCTCTATGACCTCAAACTTTGTGCTAGACATGGATTTTTGGACCTGGTGTATTCAAATTAGAGAAAAATACCCAAGTTTACATTAAGATAAATTCATGCAAACGTTATTTTTCCAGGCCTCAATCGCTCGGGGGCCCTAGTTATGAGATTCGTTAAACTAATGCGTCCATAAAAATTGGTTAAGAAAATAGTGGCATTCTCTTGTGACTCGGTTGTCTTTATCTAGTGAAGGCAAGGTCAGAGAAAACAAAATCCGCTCCAACCCTTTCGCAAGACTCGACAACCATTGCAGCTAATCCTCATTATTATATGAATATCTGACAAAATCAAACAAGCACAGACAAAAGTACCAGATATATTATACATTCAAATTTCAATCACTTTCTCATACCATGGAGAAACCATTGACAAATGAAAAGAAATATGAATATTAACTTGCACATATAGGAGAAGGCATAACCAGGAGTATGCAGATTTTTGAATAAACTGCGAGTCATGCAAGTTTGCTTGCAATATAATATTTAATGCGTTGGGGTTTCAATTTTTGGCTACTGTGATTGATAGGTTCGTGGGGCCGAGCAACCCTCAATTACCACAACATTTTTCAACCCAAAAAATGAAATTCACATGCATATTGGTGGATGTCACTTCTCCTGGGGCATGTTCCCATGTTATGGCAAGGAAAACAATTTGATGGTCCCACCTTCATGCCCAGTTTGTCACATTGCTTTTCCACAAGTGTCTTGTTTTGTAACTCCACAACTCTACTTCAAATGGTTTATTTATTTGGTGTTTTTTGTTTTGTTTAGTTTTATGTTATTTTATAATAGATATTATTGTATATTATGAGTGGTTATTTTGGAATTATCAATAATTATTAATTATTAGGTTCATGGTAGTAATTTAACTTTTATTAATACTCTTTTAGTAATGTAAATGAATTAAAGATTAAAATTTATTTTGAGAAAACAAGTATATTTTTTTTTTCCTTTTAATTAAATTGATTGATTAAAAAATGCCATATTAATATGTGCCATATGAATATGAGTTATGGATTTTTGAGTATGTGGTATTAGTAAACCATGGTATTGGCACATAATATTGCAACACTCTATATACATGTCAAGGTTATTATTTCATATGATACTTATTTGTATAATATTTTTTAATTAATCAATTTAATTAAAATTTTCAAAAAGAGCAAAATTATTTTGTATAATCTCAATTTTTTATTAATGAATATTACTAAGAATATTATGTTAAATCCATCTACCTAGTAATTATTAATGATTAAATTAATCTTAAGAAGCCTCATTTCAAAATAAAGATGAGTATAGATGATGTAACAATTTCTATTGAGAGAGATTAATCTTCCTATAGAAATAACTGTTTTATTTCAAAATTTAATAAATATTGGACTTTTTTTCCTCATTCTAAATGTTGATTCATAGATTTTTTATTTTATTTTTTTTAATTTAAAATTTGGACTATAATTTGTTAAAGATGGTAGATGTAAATCTAAACCCTAACTTGAACTTTCTAAAAAAATTTCAAAGATAAATGATTTATATATTTCAAAAATAACTAACAGTAACGAAAAATAACTACGAAATTTCACCTTAAAAATCTAAAAAAAATAAAAAGAAAAACTAAAATTAACTAATGGATATTGGAATTTTTACCTTACATTGGTTTTGATTTCATGGATTTTTTATTTTTAGTTTTTAATTTTTTTTAATTTAAAATTTGAATCGAATTTGTAAGAATAAGTAAAATATAAATTCCTACAAGCTAATTTTTAACCTTTTCATAAAATTTTCAACAAAATGAAATTAATTTATATACTTTCAAAAATCTATTTAAATAAACAAATAAAATAAAAACTCGTTAAAAAAAAACGCATTCATAAAAATTCATAAAAAAACACATAATCAAAAAATTAACTTGTTACACCTGGTTTTTACAATCACTTTAAAAAATCAAAATAACAACTTAATGATCGTAAAAAAGCTTTTGAAGATGCTTTCATCACTTATTATGTATAATCATTTGAAGAAGAAATTGTATCATCTTCTTCATCATCATATGGAGTCCATGAAGAAGCCAGCGTCTCTTGCACTTATCCCAGGGCGATAAGCTGTTATAAATTCAGTGGGGCTTGTCCAAAAGATTCGTTCAAACCCAAAAGTTGCTTTGCTCATGGGCATATTGATAGAGTTTGATTTATTGAAAAAAGTATACCATTCATACTGAAGACTGAATAAAGGATATTCAAGTCATGAAACCAAAATACAAAATTTAAATATGTATAAAATATTACATTCAAAATGTTAATATTGATTAGCAGACATTCAAGTCATGAAACCAAAACACAAAATTTAAATATGTATACAAAATTTTTCAAAGCATGCATGTAACCAAAATGAGGTTTGATATTTTTTAATTCCATAACAAGAAATCCACATCAATAAAAAAGGTCACAACAAACTCAAAGGTCATTTTGATCTTTTTAATTGCATAACAAGATATCCACGTCAATAAAAAGGGTCACAACAAACTCAAAGGTCACAGCAAAATCATGATAATTGTAAACATTGAACCATGAATGTTACGAAAAATAAAAAAGATACATTTACAAAACAATAAAATACATATATACCGATATTTCTATTTTCTAGATAAACTTTATTTCCATTTTGAAACATTTTATGTTACCTCAGTCAAAATAACTCATATCAGTATTTGCGGAAATAATAACTAATTAATGTCCAGCATACTACAACAACAAATATCTCAAGTCAATTTTGAATTTCAAAAAGCAAAACGTTGGTCACAAATATACCAAACTTCGAGAAAAAAACAAACCACAAATATCCGCGATGGTGAATATTTTTCAGCTTCTCCAGAATAGAGTGAAAAAAATGTTTACTTTAATAAGAGTAGTTTGAACACAATTACTAATTATACAAAAAAATTTACATTCAACCATAAAAATAATTTAATAAAATTTAATCTAATAGTTAGAGACAGTTTCAATCCTCTAACATCAAAATCAAATAAAGCTAGATCATCCAATCAAATAGACGCATAAGACCTCGGGAATTCTATAGATTATTCTGGTAATACATCTCCTAACTATGGATGTAAACGGACAACCACGGTTCTTTGGTATCGTAGATATTTTTTTGCGGGGTTTTTAAATTCTCCGCTAAATTACAATTAAGATACACACCACTTCATTGTCCAGCCGTCCACACTCCAATTACTAAAGCAAGATTACAGTTGTTTTTTACTAGGAAGTGAAATTTTTGTGTGAAGAAAGCACATTTATATATATATATATTCGCGGAAGGTTACGCACGATTACAACAGCCGGAGTTGTTAAGCGAAATTGGATACGAAGTTGCAAAACAACGTTACATCAGATCCATCACATTAATCACAATATACCAATATACATTCTCAATAAAACATTATAAGCTTTCGCGGAAGTTAGCAGATACAACAGCCGGAATTGTTAAGCGAAATTGAATACGAAGCTGCAAAACAGCGTTACATCAGATCCATCACATCAATAAACTGCCGCACAGCGCCACAGAATAAAAATCGATTACGGATAGGGAGCGTAAAAGTCTTCTGCCCCAACCAAGTTGTTAGGTTTATATTTCTCTCCATATATATTCAAATATAAATTTTCTTATTATTTTGTTTACATTTAATTAAACAAATTAAATATAAAAACTATTAATTTAAATTTTTAATGGATACATTTAATTAAAATAAAAATTTGGAACGGGAAACAATTCTTTCTGAAACAGCTTTTTCAAGACTGTTCTATATTTTTTTTACTTACAACTTCTTCACTTTCATATTAATAAAATTTTAGATTTATACAAATGAAGTATATTTCTAGACACAATTATGATAAGTTTATATTAATGGTTAGTATAGAATTTTTTTATAATTTTTAATACTACATAAGTTTATAGTTTAAATTTAAATTTAAATTAAAATGAAAAGTAAATATCATTTTGATTTTTAAAAAATTTAGTTTTGGTTGTGGTTGTTAACTAAGTGAAGTCATATTTTTGGATATTTTAATATTGATTTGATTATTATTTATTTTTATTTTCGTTGTTGTTGTTTGTTATGATTATATTGAATAATTAATTAGTTTAGTTATAATTTAATTGTAATATTTTGATAATCTATGGTTATAATTATATTATTTTATGATTCATACTATTAATATCATATGATTAGTTTATATTATATTTTAAGTGAGTATTGATTTACATAATGTTAAACTGACATGGCCATATAAATCAAATAGTTGGTGGTGAAAGTATGCAAACTTACTTACAAATAGTTACTACACAATAATTTATGCAATTATTTGCTTAAATTTGTGTAGGAGTAATAATGTTAGTATCCCACCAAAATATATGCAATTCTTTGCATAAAGTTAGGTAGGGGTCAAGATGTCAATACTCAAAACTTACTGTGGTTAGTAACCACCAAAATTTATGCTAGCCGTTACCCAAACTTTACATGGGAGAATTATTGATTCCATAATTAGGAAGATGCCAACTCTGTGACCAAGAAGCTTGACATCTTCTTAGGTCCCTTATAAATGAATAAATTAAAGAATATAATAATAATAATAAATTATGGGTAAGTTGGTCAAAAAATGATTTACATTCTTTTAATAATGGATGAGTAAAAGAACATTGGTTCACCACACATTACTTCCCTTTGACATCTAAAGGTTAAGGTCTTGTTAAGACCATAGGCCCTTACGTTAAGGTCTTAATAAGCCAATGGTGGAATTTTAAAAGAGGTGGTGTGATTATTTTGACTCTAATTGGAGATACATGCCATAGTACAAATATTATGTTGTAAAACCATAGTAAACCTTTACTTAAGAACCATATTATATCACAAAACTATAATGTTAATCTTTATTACTCAAACTTTATTGATGCAAAATCTTTTGTTGATTCCTTGGTGTAAATTCTTGCGCTCTTACATAATTCAAAAGTCAAACTAATGATATGCATAATGTTAACTTGTACAGGGTTTCATGGTATAGTTGGTTGGGTTTGAATATTCTAGGTACATACCACTAGTGCAATATTTACTTACCTAACATGCAATGTCATCGTATGATAAGCAAGCAAGGTGGGGGAGGCCATGGTCCCCAAGGCCATAATTGTGTCAAACAACAAGCCTAGGAAGCCTCCATACCTATCATGCAATAGTCTCCCCTGAAACACATTGTAATTCACCATTTGGAACTAGTTGTTGCTCGTGACAGATTAGCTTCCTCAAACTCCAAGATCCTAGAAGATGTTTCTACCTGGCCTCCTAACCTTGGGCATACCCGGGGTAAAACGAAATGATGTCTTAGTGCTCTGCCTCTATATGGGCATATGAGGAAGGTTTTGAAGTATAAGCAGGCAAAAAGATATAATATCTTTGCTAGTTTAGAAGATGTAAAGTGTGTCCAACACAACCAAAGAGTACGCTTAGAGAGAATAGGCACAATATTATCATACATTGAGCTTCACTTATAGTGTGAGCCTGCTCCTCATGTTCCATTTGATTCCAATGTCAAGAAACCGACTACTCTCACCTCCTCAAATTCTTGAGTATGATT
The DNA here is from genome assembly GCA_000404065.3 of Pinus taeda. NCBI lineage: Eukaryota > Viridiplantae > Streptophyta > Pinopsida > Pinales > Pinaceae > Pinus > Pinus taeda. The sequence continues at coordinate 2,543 of APFE030807370.1, read as the reverse complement.
GTCAGCCTGTAGTTTTTGGTATTATAGTACAATAGTGGATACTTTAGTTATGTTAGTATTGTTGAAACCTTTAGAAATTTTGGACATATTAATCCATATGCCCCAAGTGTTTTCATGAGTTTGATGAAAAAAATATTCCGGGAATACCTAGACAAGTTTGTATAAGTATTTATCGATAATATTTTGATCTACTCAAAGACCCCATAGGAGCATGACAAACACTTGAGGCTAGTTTTACAATGTCTTAGAGAGAATAAACTATATGGGAAGTTTTTAAAGTGTTCCTTTTACCAATCCAAGATCCACTATCTTGGGCACATTATCTATGGGGAGGGCATTGCAGTAGATACGGTGAAGATCGAGGAAATCATCAAATGAGAAACACCAACCAATGTTCATGAAATACATCATGGTCATGGTTAGGTATTATCGCAGATTTGTTGAAGGGTTTTCAAAGATAGCAAACCCGATTACTGAACTCCAAAGAAAGAAAAAGAAGTTCATTTGAACTGAAAAATGTGAAGAGGCGTTCCAAAGGTTAAAAGTATTACTCACAACAATGCCAATCCTGAAGGTACCATATATGGAGCAAGGATTTTTGGTTTTCACTGATGCCTCCAAGGAAGGATTGGGCTACGTATTAATGCAAGAAGGAAGAGTAATAACTTATACATCAAGAAAACTTAGAACCCACGAGGAGAACTATGCAACACATTATCTATAAATGACAACTATAGTTTACACCCTAAATATTTGGAGGAAATACCTTCTAGGAAGGAAGTTTGAACTAAAGACTGATCATTATGGGCTACAATATATATTCACCCAATACCATTTAAATGCCAGACAGAGAAGGTGGTTAGAATTAATAAGTGAATATGAATTTGATATTACTTACATAAAAGGAAAAATAAATAGGGTGGCAAGTGTTATAAGAAGGAGACCTCGAATATTTTCGGTGATTCCCTTAAATACAAACATGAGGGGGAAGTTGTTCAATTTACAAGTTGAGGACACCCGGTATTAGGAATTTAGTAAGAGTTTAAGGGAGGATGGAATGATGATCCGAAAATATGAAGGCTACTCCCTAGATGGTGTTGGACTATTGTGATTCCATGAGAGAATATATGTGCCATCAAATAAATATATACACCATCTAATATTGAGAAAAACACATTGAGCAGTATACATGGCACACCCCAGTGTCAAGAAGATGAGTGCATACTTGAAACCACTCTTCTTTTGGAAGGGGATGAATAATGGCATTGTAAATTTCTAACAAGACGTTTATAGTGTCAGCGAGTAAAAGTTTAGCACAAACATCTCATAGGGTTATTGTAACCCGATGATATAGCAGAGTCTAAATGGGAAGTTATATCAATGGATTTCATCATGGGACTACCAATGACCACAAGAAGACATGATGCCATATTTGTAGTGATTAGCATGCTGACCAAGATCACCCTTTCTATACTAGTTAAGCCCAAGGCAACTGAGATAGCGAGAGTTATTATTGATGAGATTGTGAGATTACATGGAGTGCCAAGGAATGATCATATCCAATAGGGGAGCAGTGTTTTCAGGAAGGTTTTGGGCCAGTTTCCAAGAAGCCTTGGGAACCCAGTTGAACTTCAACACTATTTATCACCTTGAGACAGATGGTCAAACATAAAGGACTAATAAAATCCTTGAGTACATGCTACGAATGTATGTAATGGATCAACAAAAAAGATGGGAAGAGTTTTTACCACTGGTTTAATTTTCTTACAATAACAGTTATGAGAGTTCCATCAAGATGACACCATTTGAGTTCTTGTATGGGAGGCCTTCCAAAACGCCTCTTTGTTGGGATTGGCTAGAGGATTACATATTAATAGGACCAAAAGTAGTACAAGAGATGGAAGAACAAATGCCCATGATTAAGAGGAGTCTTAAAGAAGCACAAGATTGATATAAGAGCTATGTTGATGCTCATCATATGGATCGAAGTTATGAAGTAGGAGATAGGGTGTTATTTAGAGTAAGATCCCAAAAGAGCTCCATAAGTTTTGGGAAGGGAGAAAAACTATCACCATGGTTTATGGGACCTTTTAAAATCATAGAAAGGAAAGGGTCAGTGGCATATAGGCTTGTTTTACCTACACCACTAGCATGTATGCATGATGTGTTCCATGTGTTTGTATTACATCGTTATATTTTAGATCTTTCACATGTTATTGACTTGGGCCATTTGTAGGTCTCGAACGAGGGCACAATGATGGAAAAACCAGTTCACATACTGGACCAACGAACTTTGCATATTAGATGAAAATTGGTGGACCAAGTTAAGGTCCAGTGGGACAATTATAGTCCCAATTTAGCCACGTGGGAGGACGCCGAGGAGATGTGGTACAATTTTCCTTTCCTAATATGAGGACTTCAGGACGAATTCCATTATTAAGAGCGGGTGTACATTGTGTCCTGCTCTGGTTAAGTGACCATGATATGGCATTAGCCTTCATATAACCTTAGGGAGTATACATTATTCTTTGAGGACCTTAGAT
>APFE030807364.1:0-10250 GCA_000404065.3 Pinus taeda | reverse complement strand
TGCGATATCCTGAGCTCTTTCCTCTTTCCATTTTTCTTCCCCTAGACTCTGCACTCAAAGCATTTCCCGATGTGTCACAACATCATCAAACTTTAAAGTACTAGATCCAGACACAGAGTTACTAATGGCCATTACTAAACCATTCCAACTTTCTAGCAATGAGCACAAGAATAATAGAGCCCTAAATTCATCATCAAAGTTTACCCCTACAGAACATAACTGACTTGTAACAGTATTAAGATCATTTAAATGATCTGCAACAGATCCACCTTCTGACATCTTCATATTAAATAACCGTTTCATAAGAAATACCTTGTTTGAGGCCGAGGGTTTTTCATATAGTTTCTCCAACATCTTAATCAAACCCTCTGTTGTTGTTTCTGTCGAAATGTTGAAGGCGACCGACGCTACAAGGCACAACCGTATTGTTCCGAGTGCCTTTCTATCGAGAAGGTTCCATTCTTCATCTTTCATACCCGTCGGCATCGTTTCTTTTCTGCCCAATGGTAGGTATAGATCTTTCTGATACAGATAATATTCCATCTGCATCTTCCACAATGAGAAGTTTTGGCCGTTAAATTTCTTGACCCTAACCTTACCATCTTCTGCCATTACTCCCACTCAAACAAGGAACCCTTCTTTCCTGCGATTTTATCAACCAAATAGACCTTCGGCTCTGATACCAGTTGTTAAGAAATTTACTTCATAACATAAATAATTACTGAGAGGAATAAATATAAAAATAACCAGCAACAACCATAAACACATAAACACAAATGTTTATCTGGGAAAACCCCAAATCTGGGGAAAAACCCAACCTAATAAGATCTTATTAGCATTGGCCAAAACCCTGGCCAATCCGACCAAGTGAGGTATTGCATTACAATGAAGTCCTTCCAGCCTTTTATAAGCTCCATTACATATAATACCATGGGCATAATACCATGGGTGCACAATACCATGTGCCCCAAAACCATCACTGTTTAACCTGGTCAACTTTGACTCTATCCTGAGTCAAGTTTACTTAACAATATGTGGGTAAAGGGCTCCCCACTACAATTCATTGTCGACTGTAACCAAAAGAACCTCATTTTGATAGAGTTCGTGAAGTGGCTGGGATTACCGACCACAGCACATCCACAATCGTACACCATCGGGTGACTTCACCAAGGATGGGATTTTTGCATGAGCCAGTGGTGTCGCCTTCCATACAACATCAAGTCCTTCATGGATGAGGTATTATGTGAAATTACTCCCCTTGAAGTTTGTGATGTATTATTAGGAAAACCATACTTGTGGACGCAACATGTTGTGTATGAATCAAGGCCCTGTGCTATTATTGTTACTTTGGGAAATAATTTGTACAGGATACCAGAGGTAGCACTGCCTACTGCCATCTCTTTGGTTACTGCAAAACAATACATTAAGCTCATTTCCAAAACCAGGAAATTCTTTTTCCTGATGATGCACCCTTCAGGAAGAAGAAGACGGTGGCCAAAACCTCCAGACAGGGCCCCTCCACATGACAACTACAGATGGACAAGGTCGTGGATGAGTACGAGGACATCTTCACCTCCCCCACAAGGGTTCCTCTACACTGTCAGGTCAAGCACTCCATCAATCTGACCCCAGGTGCGTCGCTAGCCAATGGACCAATCTATCGGCACTCCGTTCTGGAGAACAATGAAATCAAGAGGTAGATTCAGGAGCTACTACAGAAAGGTCACATCCGTCTGAGTTTATTGCCCTGTGGGAGCCCGATCGTTTTGGTACAGAAGAAGGATGGGACTTGGAGACTCTGTATTGACTATCAGGTGCTGAACAAGATCATTATCCATAATAGGTACTAGATCCCACAGATTGATGACCTCCTGGACCAACTAAATGGGGGAAAATATTTCAGCAAGATCGATTTGAAGTCAGGATATCACCAGGTACCAATCGAACCCTCCGATGTGTGGAAGACTACCTTCAAAGCCAAGGAGGGCCTTTTCGAATGGTTGGTTATGCCTTTCGGATTGACGAATTCTCCTGCAACTTTCATGAGGCTAATGGATGATATCTTGCAACCATTCACCAACTCATTTGTAGTGGTATACTTGGATGACATCTTGACCTTTAGCCAGAGTTGGGAAGAGCACCTCCACCACATCTGACAGGTTCTCCAAACACTGCAGCAACACAAGTTATGTGCCAATTTGGAGAAATGCACTTTTGGCATGACCCAGGTTCAATATCTGGGATACGTTATTGATGAATAGTGGTTGCATGTGGATCCAGCCAAGATCCAAGTCATTTGGGATTGGCCATCTCCAACCACTCTAATAGAGCTCCGTAGCTTTCTAGGTCTTTCCAACTTCTACCGCAGGTTCGTGTTAGGATTTTCTCATATCACTTGGCCCTTGAGTCAAGTCACCATGGGAGGAGTGAACGAAAAATTATTTTGCTCTAAATATCAGTAGAATGAATTCACAGAGTTGAAAGATCGCCTCTTCATGGCACCAGTGCTCGCATTACCAGACTTGCAACAACCATTTGAGGTCGAGACAGATGCCTCTGACTATGCTATTGGGGCAGTCCGTACTCAACATGGGCATCCAGTGGCATATTACAGTGAGAAACTTTTAGACACAGTCAAGAAGTATCCCACTTATGACAAAGAGATGTATTCCATTGTGTAGGCTTGCCAACAATGGAAGCATTACATTTTGGGGAAGGAAACGGTCATCCACATAGACCACCGACCCTTGCAGTTCATACAAACCCAAGGGAAATTGTAGAATGATCTCCATCAGAAGTGGTCCACATACTTGCAATAGTTCCATTTGAATATCAAGTATAAGAAGGGTAGCACCAATAATTTTGCAGATTGCCTCAGTCGAGCACCGATCATAGTGTTAACCACCATGCTCATCTCTTGTGGGAATGAGACTTCTGATTGGCCACTTCTCTACAAAAGTGACCTAGAATTTTGCCACACATACCAGACACTCTTGGAGGGTCAGCATGTTCCATATTTTCACTTCCAGGATGCCCTATTATGCCACCTGGGTCACCTTTTTTTTCCTTCAAGCGAGCATGCCAAGATGATTTGGGAAGCACACTACAGTTGGGTTGTTGGGCATTTCGAGGTCGAGAAAATAGTGGCAATACTGCAGAACTATTTCTATTGGCTGAATCTTCGACAGGATGTCGATAAGTACATCAGATCATGCATTTCCAGCGCCATTTCCAAACTGACCATCAAGAAGCAAGGCCTCTATACCCACTGACTACCCCTAGTCGACCTTGGGAATCCATCTCCATAGATTACATGTCAGGCCTTCCTTCCACTAAGCATGGAAATGACTGTGTTTTTGTGGTTATCGATAGGTGCTCAAAGATGGCCATTATGGCAGCCTGCAAGAAGAATATCACAACAGAAGCCACTGCTAAACTCTTCTTTGAACGAGTGTGGATACACTTTGGGATCCCACAGTCTATCATCTTAGATCAAGGCAGCAGGTTCCATAGTAAATTTTGGTCCAGTCTTTGGTCGATGTTGGACACCAAACTCACTATGCATGTACAACTCAAAGCCCATAATATAGTCCACTCATTTAACCTCCTTCAAGCAACGATGAAGGGACAGTGTTGACTACACCGTCAAGTGCAGTTCAGTTAATTACATGGGGTGTCCCGAGGATACCTCATCCCTCCACTCCACCTCCACCCTCGCCTCTGCCTCATACACCTACACCTTCACCCCCTCCACCTCCACCTCCACTTACACCATTCAACATGGTGAATGCGATGAAGATGCCAAATTTTAAAGGGGTGGGGAGTGAAGATCTCGAACAATTTTGGTTTTTCACAGGAGTTGTATGGACAACACAACAGATTACAGATGAGAACATCAAGAAAGCACAAATGGTTACAGCCTTACAAGATCACGCATTAACACGGTACATCAAGTATTGATAACCCCAATGCGACATTGGCAGAGACCCAGCAGGCTTTGAATAAGGACTTCAGTAAGCCTAAGTCAGAGGCACAATCAGTAATTGAGTTTAAGGAAACCCGACAGAAGGTAGATGAGATGCCTTGGGATTTTGATCAAAGGTTGAAATGCTTGATTAGGCAGGCTAATATGATAATTATATATTCCCAGCATTGCGACTGGTATATAACATTGCTCTTACTGCACTTGAGAGTGCCTCTGTCACATCAAAAGATAGCGACTTAAGTTGAAGCTTTAGAAATCGCGATGAGGTTGGATAATTCACCCATACATGATACGAACCTAGGAGTGCAACAAATTCACTCATAGCTGGAAAGCCTATAGTTGGAGTTGAAGAGTCTGAAGAAAGGAAAGGAAGCCCAACTGGTGGTGTGCGCTGAGGTCTAGTGTCTGAAATGTAAGAGCCATGGACACGATAAGGACCATTTCCCTGTGTATAAGAACTATATTATGGGGGGAGGGTATGTTCCCTTGAAACCATAGAATAATGTTGGGATGAGAACGTGAATTGTGCTATGGTCTGCTATCTATCAAGTTACAAGACAACACATAATGGATAATTTCCATTTACCACAGAAGTTTTTACAAACCCTTCAGCAGTTTTTTTGCAAGTTCTGCAAATCCATGGGACATGATGAGTGCCATTCTAGAAGTTATGAGTTGATGATGGATAGAACTCCTACCTTCCAAATGCAGGAATAAAACTGGCCTGGGGATCAGGGCGTAGTAGTAGCGTGTGGAGGATTTCAAGGCCGAGGACAAGGAAGAGGTGATAGACCGGTTCGAGGGTGTGAGCAGGTAATTTGCAATAGTTGTAGTGAAGCAGGGAACTTCGTGCGAGATTGCACAAACCCCACACATCTGTCATGTCAATATTGTCGACAGTTGACCATGTGATGGAGGAATGTCTAGCCCTTATGGAAAAATATGCGAGAAAAGAAGGTACAACCCCAACAACCTACACAAAACATTCAAATGAGGATGGATGAGCCCTGTGAAGAAGATCACAGCATAAATATAGTGACAAGAAGTGGTATGGAAACTGGTGTAGATAAAGGTAAGTAGCCTGAGGATGATGGTTGGGTGTGCAAGGCTGCATAGAAGGAGATAGAATTTGATCTTAATCGTGCTAAAGAGACCTTCATGGAAGCAAAGAAGAACTTCGATGAGGCCTCTTCCTTAGGAAGTCAGGAGAAAATGCTAGAAACTAGTATGACGCAAGAGGTAGACCCTTCGGTACTAGCTACTTTTCTAAAGACTTGTATGAAGTTACTATGCGATCAGACAACGGTAGAAGGGTTGCAAGAGTTAATCGAAAAATGCGCAAATAAAGAAAAGAATCCTGCTGAAGAACGCATTGTGAGGAAAATCAGTAACCATAAGAATCACAAGGGGCGTGAGATGAGGCTGACAGCACAGATAGGCGAATATGAAATGGACCAGGTAATATTAGATCTGGGGTCTGATTCAAATGTCCTGCTTAAGAAAACTTGGGAAAGGATGGGGAGACCAATGCCGCAATGGTCTCCTATTCAGCTGCGCATGGCAATGAACATAAGATTATTCTGATGGGGTGCTTATAGGGTGCAAGTGCACTGGCTAACTTTGAGGTCATTGAAATAGAGGATGATAGTAACCTGTACCTTGTGCTACTAGGAATTGATTAGGTTTTTGATATGAACACAATAATCAACTTGAAGAAGCAGAAGATGACATTTGAAATGAAATCACTCAGGGTTATAGTGCCACTAGACCTTGCAAAAGGAGTGTGTTACACTGAACCTGTTCGCAACTTTATAGAGAGTGATGATGACCTGGATCAGATATACAAGATAAAAACATGATATGAGGAGCAGATAAATCCTACAACTGATGGATGAATTGCATGGGATAGGGATAGCTCCTGCACCTCAAATTCAGATGAAGAACTTGAACACTGGCAAAATCAGTTGCATGAAGTATCTGCGCTCCGTTGCAATATGATGACTAAGTCATTGCGGTGTGTCTCGACCGAGGTAAGAAATCTTATGAATTATGATGGTTTGAATGATGTGGAATGGTTTTTAGATGAATTTGAAAGGGAATTACCAGAAGAACAATGCTTCCAAGAACTGGATTTGGCACTATGCACTATGCTTGGCCATTGGTGGGGTACAGACAAGGAGAACTTTTCCGGATGGAAGGAATACATTAGGATGATGAGATTATGATTTGGATATGCTAATACTCAGATGACATAAAATTACAATGGGAAGGATGATTTGTTGGATCATTTAGCAAGATGGACTAAGGCCTGGGGAACAAAACCATAAGTAGAATGGGTGCACATTTTCTATCATACCTTAGATACAATTCCAATGAACTGGTATCTGGAGACGGAGCTTCACCATGGAACAACTGAATGGGATATTTTAAGTGAGAGTTTCGTATTAACTTTCAGCTTTGAAGGTGAGTTTGAGTGCATCGATGAAGCACTCAATAAGATAAAAGCGTCTATATTCAGATCATCGAAGGAACTGGTAGAATGGACTCAGCCGGATTGGAGTACACATTTGCACCACATGTTGGAGTGTTAAAACATGACCACTCAAGAAGAAGAAGAAGATCCATAGAATATTACCATTCCATAAACAAAAGGACAACGCGAAGTCGAGGGACTGAAGGTGGCGAACTTGGATATATCAAAACCCTTGAAGACTCAATAAGTAAACATTGGATCTGAAACAGAGCCTAAGTTGGTGAATATAGGAGACTATTGGGATGAAGATGTGGTTGATGAGGTAGCTGAGCTATTGTGCAAGTACCAGGATTTATTCCCAACAAAATTTTTGGATTTGAAGGTTATCATCGGAGATTTAGGTGTTATGAATATTATGTTGAAGAGGGATGCGAAGCTTGTAAGCAGAGACCTTATCGACTAAATACAAAATAGAAAGAGAAGGTGCGCCAGGAACTGGATAAGATGTTGGATGTCAGTATTATTGAAGTAGTAGAGGAACCTAATTGGGTAAGCCCAATGGTGGTCCAAGAGAAGAAAGAGAAAGTCTAAATCCAAATATGCGTAGATCTAAGAAAGCCAAATGATGCATGCGTACATGATCCATTCCCAACACCATTTACTCATGAAGTATTAGAAAACATTGGAGGACAGGAGGCTTATTCATTCAATAATGGATTTTTGGGATATCATCAAATAAATATTGCACCAGAAGATCAAAGCAAAAACAACCTTCATGACCGAATGGGGTTACTTTCAATATACATTGATGCCATTCAGATTGAAGAACATGCCTGCAATTTTCTCACGAGTAGTGATCGCGGCATTCAAGGAATTTATTCATAAATTTTTGGAGGTGTATTTTAATGATTGGATTGTGTTTGGGTTGGTGAAGTGCCATGTTGTGATTTTGCGCCTTATGCTAGATACATGTTGAAGGTATTAGATCTTTCTGAACTTGAAGAAGTGCATATTATGTATGCCCTTTAGAATTTTTCTCGGCCATGTCGTATGTAAGAAAAGATTAATGGTGGACCCTCCGAAAATCACTATGATTGGGAATCTGGAAGGTCCTAGAAATGTCAAACAATTGTGCATGACATTGGGGCACACTAGGTATTACAGGAATTTTATCAAGGCATATGCTCAGATAATTGCGCCGATGGAAAAAATGTTGAAAAAAGATGCGATGTTTTACTAGGATGAAGATTGTCAGCGCAGTTTGGATGTCTTGAAGGAAAAGATGGTGAATGTGCATATTTTGGTGTTTCTAGATTGGAAGAAAGAGTTCCATGTACATGTAGATGCTTCTTGCATTGTGCTGGGTGCAGTATTAACACAGGCAGGAGAAGGAGAGATTGATTATCCGATAGCCTTTGCGAGAAAAAAGTTATCCAAAACTGAGAATAATTACTCCACTACAGAGCACGAAGGGCTGGCAATGGTCTACACGCTGCAAAAGTTTAGGCATTATTTGTTGGGTGGACACTTTAAAATGTATACATATCACTTCACGCGGAAGTACTTGGTCAATAAGCCTATGCTGGGGGGAAACATATGCAGATGGTTACTGGTGTTTCAGGAATATGACTTTGAAGTAATTGTGAACCCTAGAAGGTTGAATGTAGGACCAGAACATCTGTCAAGGATTGAAGTGGGTGAAGAACCAAATAGTTTGGAGGAAGGACTATCGGGTGTGCAAATTTTTGCAGTGCATGTCATGGACGAGCATTTCACGGAAATTATTTAGTTTTTAACAATGGGAACAGCTTCGAAATGCTATTCTACACAGCAAAAGAAGGAATTTGTAGTCTGCGCTACAGATTTTTCAGTGATTGCAGGTCATTTGTATAATATGGGAGTAGATGAGATATTGCAGAGTTTGAATGCACTAGTATCCTTTCTAAATCACATGGAGGAGTGGCAGGAGGTCACTATGTAGGGAAAGTGACAACGCAGAACATTTTGCGTGTTGGGTTATGGTGGCCGACATTACACAAGGATTCTAAGGCATACTACAAGGCATTTGATGCTTGCCAAAGGATGGGGAAGCCTTCGCGAAGGGATGAATTACCTTTAAATCCTCAAGTTTCATTGCAGGTATTTGATAAATGAGCCATTGACTTCATAGGTCTAATATAACCACCAGGTAAGAAGACAAGTGTGCGATATATCATTACTGCAACAAAGTATTTAACCAGATGGGTAGAAGCACAGCTAGTGAATGATTGTACAACTGCTACTACCGTGAAAATTTTGTTTGAATATGTCTTAACAAGGTTTGGATGCCCTAAGATATTGATGAATGATAGGGGTACACAGTTCTTGAATAAAACGATCAGCGTGATGCTTGAGGAATTTCAGGTGTATCATCAAAAGAGCACGCCCTATCATCCACAGACGAATGGAACGGTGGAAGCATTTAACAAAATTTTGGAGCATGCATTGACAAAGGTCTGTAACGCACAGAGGAATGAGTGGGATATGCATGTACCTACTATGCTATGGGAATATAGGATGACCTACAAGAAGTTGACAGGACAAACATCATTTAGATTGGTTTATGGAATTGAAGCAGTGATGCCCATGTAGTATATTTTGCCAATTTTACGTATTGCATATTTGATAGAGATGGCAAACCATGAGACCTTAGGGGAATGGCTCATGTAGCTGATGGTGTTAGAAGAAGACCACTTTCTTGCAGGCTTTCACTAGCAAGTGTAAAAGGAACGTGAGAAAGCATGGCATGATAGGCATATTAAGTTGCGCACTTTAAAGATATATGATTTAGTGTTGCTATATGATAGTAAGTTCACCAAGTTTCTAGGGAAATTTCAAATGCACTGGTTGGGGCCATATGTTGTCAAGGCTATTACAAATGGTGGTGCAGTTCAACTCATGAAGCTGAATGGGGAACCATTCCCTAGAAAAGTGAATGGAAGTAGGTTGAAGTTATATACAGGGGATCTTGCCCCTGCACAATGACTATATTGTAGCAAGACAATCTTAGTATTCCAGGCAGCTGTAAGGGATTGCGGGACTATAAACTACACTGCCCGACGAAGAGAAAAACATCATGGGGAGGCTATGTGATGAAAGACAAGAGTGTGACAGGTGAAGCTGTGTTGGATGAGTTGTGCTATGGAGTATGGTACCACATAGATGGGTCAAAAAGTAGCTATTTAGGTCACTATTCATGATTTGATGGAAAAAATTCCGTTAAGAGGAGTGGGTAGGCACCATTGATAGCGAAAATATTTGAAGATCTGTTGCCAAAGACGCATTTATGAACATAAATTGGATGGAACAGTCGGATTTGAATTCAAAACCTTCTATAAATTGGGCATATCAGTCCACCGAAGAACACTTTGCATTCTAAGAATTATCTGTGAGCCCTTCTATTTTAAGTTTATGAATCACGTAGACTAGGAAGAACTCTTTTCATGGCCATCATTTGCCAATATATCTACAGTGGCCTGTTACACTGAATTTTGTCACCCTGACTATCTGCAGTATGTGGCCTCATCAATAGCCACATTTTCCTCTTTGTCAAGCCCCATACCTCTGCTCTTCATGTCAAAACCTCAAAGAGAGAGAAAGTCACTTAAAAACATGTTTATCTCTGGGTACGCAGGTTCTCTCTACCTTTCCTGCGTGTACGCACTCCATATACATTAGACCTGCGTAGTAATACGCTCTGTATACTAAAGCTAGGGTGCGTACCCCTGTAAAGGTCAGAAGGCGCAAGTTTCA
>APFE030807355.1:22825-44463 GCA_000404065.3 Pinus taeda | reverse complement strand
AAGTAAGAATTAATTTATTAAATTACTTCTTGAATATTAATCTTCCCAAAAATAATATAATAAGGTTAGAAAATTACTTTAATAAAGCTCATATTAATAGCGAATAAGACGAATAATGTTAAGAACTAAGGATACTTAATAAATATAAGGAAGCTAAGATTCCGGGATGAGAATCTAACTAAGGATTCAAAGCTAACTAAATCCTAATAATCATAAAAACCCAAGGGGTAAAAGGACCAACCACAGAATCAACCTAGAGACCTTATAAAGGAGGGATAGAGGAGGCTAGGAAGACAAGGCTGGGACCCAGCAACTGCTAATCTTCCAGCCATCACCCTTGTTAAGATTCTTCGGCCTTTTCTCAATCTCCAGGAAATTCCTTATTAGTTCCAAACAGTTGAGGAACTAATTACGAGTTCTGTTAGTTAATGCATGCATGCATGAAACTAGTGTACTCTAGATAATTGAATATTATCTCATAAATAACTCATGCATGTCAGTTCAGACAAAGACCCAGTTGAGATTAAAGGCAAGGAAAATGTACTATCAGTTGTAAGAATTTTCCTATAAAAAAATCTCTTGCATGCATAAGGAATTCATTCCTTGAGATTTGTGCATTTTTACAGCGTATTGGAGCAGTGTGTGAGATCAGTGTCACACAAGGTTACAGCTAGAACACCCAGGCAAAACAATGCAAGGAAATAGGAGGCTTGGAGGACAGAGGAGAAGGCATATGAGTTGTCTAGTCTGTCTATTAGCAGTGTGAGGGATTGTACTGAGAGTTGGATAGTTGTGAGAGCTAAAGCTTTGTGTAATCCTGAGATATTTCCACTTGTATGATAATACAGGTAGCGGAGTTTTTAGCTGAGGCTTTCCCCAGTGTATTCTTTTGTGTTTCATGTGTGTTGATTCTTCTTCTCTCTTATATGTGTTCTGCTTGATCTTGCTCAAATCTATTAAGCTTTCGCAAGTTTGATTGTAGAAGTAGATTAAGTATTTTTTTGTAGTTACATTGCATAATCAGGTTAATCTATAGTGAGAATTTCTACATTTTTGCCAACACTTTCCGGTCGCTTTCCTATTGATTGACTTCCACTGTCCCATTTGCTAGTACAACCCATCTCGACTCTTAATTTTTGCCTCTTCTACATTGTGAATTTATCCAAGGTAGTCATGAGGCATATTTCCTTTGTCCCGTTGTCAAAATCCATTAACTAATGTGATTAGTGCAATTTAAAGCACACCTAACAGCCATTCATGGCTATCATAAAACAAGCTTCCTTCAAATCCCAAGTAACCTCCTTCCTCAAACTCTAGAATATGTGTCCCAATTCTTAGGCCTTTTTAATTATAGTCAAAATATGTTATATATTTATGATAAAGGGGAATAGCTTGGGGTTGTTGTAACACCCTCCTCCCACATCTATCCAAGCAACCGACCAGCCAGGGTAAACATGTAACGAGAGGCCACTATGATATGATTGGACCTCCTAAGTCACGTTCAGGAAGTGGAACTAATAGAAACACACCATATAAACATTCAAAAACATCTTTAGGACAATCACGAACCAATCCAACACTTCAGACAACTTTCCCTTGGGTCCCACTAAAATTTTGGACAACTTTGTAACACCCTCCTCCCACATCTACCCAAGCAACCGACTAGCCAAGGTAAACATGCAACGAGAGGCCCCTATGATATGATTCAACCTCCTCTGTCACATTAATGAAGTGGAACTGATGGAAACACACCATACAAACATTCAAAAACATCTTTAGGACCCTCAGGAACCAATCCAACACCTCAGACAACTTGCCCTTGGGTCCCACTGAAATTTTGGACAACTTAAGCCTCAATTACTCTCATACAATAGGCATGAAAATGTTTAGAAACCCAAAGTTGCTCTCACAGGCTTGCCTACTAGCATCCGGGGACTCATTTAGTCAGTGCTATGCCAGCATCCCCAGGATTTGAGCCAATTTTTTCAGGCCAAGAGCCGAGGTCACCGCCTAGAAGTGAACCATCTCTTCAGATCCGTAAAATAACATGGAAATGAAAGTACTAAAGCAAATACTTGTTTAAGACCTTGAGTGGACCCCTACTAGCCATGATAGGCATTTTGTCAGACATATCACGAATATGTAATCTATAGGTGTAAAGAATAGTTCTAAGCATAAGGGTCTCATACTTAGTTGAGAATCACCAAGAACCATTGATTCCTCAACACATCAACTATCATTCCATCCATTAGGTCATAGATACATTGATCATTCAATTATAAGTAAAAACATGGTGAAAGCCATACATGGCTGTTGTCATAATATACATACATAACTAGCATAATGGCAGTAGAAATACTCGTGAAAGCACAACCGTATAGACCACATATAATCCATAAAAATGATCCTAGAAATACAAGGAGAAATAACCTTTCATTAACGATGCAAAATCCAAACCCAAGATGGGACTTCCACATTCCACCCAACCATAAAATGGTTGAGCCAAATATCTCTTTAGCCATTCACCTCTATGCCATATTCTAAGCAAGAATGTGGGATCTCATAGAACACATCAATCAAAACTCATCTAGAGCTTCCAGGCTTCCAGAGCATTTGTTCCAACCAAGCCTTCCAGGACTAGTAACTCAACCCACAACTTATACAAGACTTCCAGAGCGTTTGTCCAACTAGGGCTTCCAGGACTAGTAACTCAACCCACCAAGAGCTTCTAGAGCATTAGTCCAACCAAGGCTTCTAGAACTAGTAACTCAACCCAAGATGTTATGGGGCTTCCCGAGCGTTTTCCTAACCAGGGCTTCTAGGAACTAATAACCCAACCCACGCTAAGGAAACATGAGAACCAACCAAAAACAAACAATGAAAGTAGACCGACAATCACCATGGTTGTCCACGAAATGGAAAGGCTAGGCAATCCACTATCAATCTAGGCAATCCTCCACACCAATGACAAATCATCACCAAGAATCCACATGCATGTGCCATTCATGTGAAAACTAGTGAAGAAATCATACATACAACTCGGTACCTACAAGCAAATATGATGTAGTTGCTGATCTTGATGCCCTCTTGCACTTTCTTGCTCTTCCTTTTCCTTCTTTCTCCAAGAATCCAAGTATGCCACACCCACTAAGAGTGCTCCAGGAAAACTCTGTCTCCAAGAGTATGAGAGAGAGAAAGAGAGAATAATGAGAGAACTCCAAAACTGAACTGACGAAAGGTTACCAATTGATCCTTAGAAGCATTTTTATGAATGGGCCCTCTATTTCCTTCATTTTCCATTATTTTCCTTCAAATTCCTCCTCACATACAATTTGTGACCTTTCACCTCCTTTTCTTCTAATTTCCATTATTTTCATAAATAAATGTGCCAAAAATGTCATTTTGCCTTTCCAAAGCCTTAGTCATTGCCTTTGCCACTTTCCTTAGCCATAAACAATCACAAATGATCCCCATCACTAGGATGCCCAACATTCAACTTGGAATAAGTGTCCCATCATCTATGGTTATTATTTTGTCTTTATTTACTTTTACATGGAATATTCACGAGGGTTGTTACAGAACCCTCCCCCTTGGGGGGACACCATCCTCGGTGATCGACAACACATATAACCACAAAACTAATGTAAGCAAAATATACTGCTGATGGAGCTTTATAACGTAGATTGATGCAGTATTTATAATGATCAACCTGCTAAGAAGCAAACCAACATCATAACATCATAATGACATGACACCCATACTGCTTATTAGAGCTTTAAAGCATAGCTCATTGCGTCATTTACATCCATATACATATGTACATATACCAAACATCACCAAAACATATATCAAAACACATACCAAAGCATTTACCAAAATCACACCAAAACACCAATCCAAAACTGCTTTGCCTCAACCGGCAAACAAGGAAGGATACATAGCCCGCCTTTGATCCGTCATCTCCCATGTAGCTTCATTGGGCCCAAAGTGCTTCCATTGCACTTTAACTTCCTCAATTGCTCGGTTTCAGAGCCTGATCACCTTTTTCTGAAATATACACTTAGGCTCTGACTTGAATTCTCCATCTGGTTTCATCTACAATACAAACAAGTCAATCACATGATCAACAGCTTTAACATACATCTTAAGAAATGACACATGGAAAACATCATAGAATTTCACTTTCGAATGCAGTGCAAGTCAATAGGCTAATGTTCCAATCCTCTAAATGATATTGAAAGGTCCACAAAACCGTGGTGCCAGCTTGGCACATGATCCAATCCGTAAGGAGCTCTTCTTCAGTTTGATGCGCAACTACACTTGTTCCCCAACCTAGAACTCCTTGAACAACCTGTTCCTATTTGCATAACTCTTTTGCCTATCCTGTGTGACCTTTAGATCCTTCTTTATAACCTGCATTTTTTGATCCATGACTGCCAACATGTCTGGTCCAATCAACACCTTATTAATAGGAGTATTTCAACTCCATCCATACAGTGCCTCAAACGGACTCATCCTCAACAACTCCTGATAACCATTGTTGTAGGCGAACTATACTAGTGGAAGCTACTCTTCCAACTTTCATTGCTAATGCATCACATACATCCTCAACATGTCCTCCAATATCCCGTTGACCCTCTCTTTCTATCCATCTGTCTACAGATGATAAGTTGTACTGAAACCCAACTCTTTGCCCAAACCTGCAAATAACTCCTTCCAAAACTTGGAAGTGAACTTCATATCTCTGTTTGACACAATCTTCTTCAGAACACCATGCAGTCTGACCACATCTTTGATGAATACCTATGCTACATCGCTAGTTGAGAATGTAGAATTCACCATAATGAAATGTGCAACCTTTATCAACATGTCTACAGTAACCATGATGGAATCATGTTGTCTCACTGTCCTCAGCAACCCTGTGATGAAGTCCACAGAAATTACCTCCCATTTCCATTCTGGAATCGCGATCGGTTGTAGCAGTCCACCTAGATGTTTACAGTTTTTTTCCACACGCTGACAATCAAAATACCTAGCCACAAACTCTGCTACATCCCTCTTCAGATTCAGCCGATAATAAAATCTCTTCACTGTTTCCAGTGCCTTATGATAACCTGGTTGACCTGAATATGGTTTCGCATGAAACTCTCTCAAGATCACCTTCTTGAGCTCACTATTATCCAACACATATATCTTGTCGTGAAACCTAACCAATCCATATGCTGTAAGGAAATAGTCCACATCTTATGCACCTGCACCTATACCTATACCTGTACATGTACCAGTACCATCACATGTACATGTACCTGTACTATCACATGTACATGTACCATCACTTGTAGATGTACCCGTACTCTACTGCAACTTATGCATAATCTCCATATATATAACATCCTGCAGACCTGCCCGCAATATCCTATCCTGTAGATCTATCTCATAATAAATCATAGCTTCTAAGTTATTTACCTGTACCCACCTGCTAAGAGCATCTACCACTCTATTATCTTTACCTTTGATATACCTTATTTCAAACATAAACTCATTAATCATAATCAACCACCGAGTCTACCTATCATTCAAATTTGGCTGGTAAAATAGATATTGCAAATGACTGTGATCACTCATCAATGTGAAACTCATGCCCAAAAGATAATGTCTCCACATATTCAATGCATGTATAATCGATGCCAACTCAATATCATGCATTGGGTAGTTATGCTCGTGCTCATTCAGTTTCTGCGACTCATAGCATACCACCTGTCCATCATGCATAAGGACTCCACCAAGTCCTCCCTTGCAAGCATTTGTACATAATATCTGTTCTTTTTTCTGTAACAAATATCAATCCTTGGTAACAAATATCTGTTCTTGATAGTCACTTGTTTCAATTGTTTGTAGTCAACACATAATATGAGAGTACCATCTTTCTTCTTCACAAACAATATCGGTGTGCCCCATGGTGATACACTCGACCTAATGTATCCTTTGTCCAACATTTCCTTTAGCTGCAACTTTAACTCGACCAACTTAGGTGTGCTCATCTTATAAGGTTATTTTGATGCTGGAGCTGCCCCTGACACTAACTCAATAGAAAAGTCTACCTCCCTGTGAGTTGGAAACTCTATAATGTCCTCATGAAATACATCCCTGAACTGCTGCAAAATTGGGTACCTTCTCAACACATATGCATCTTCAACTTCCTTACCGTTATCACTAGAAATGTGTACTGCAAATAACTTACACCCTTTTCTGCGACTGCGTTTTTCTTGCATAGCTGTCACCATGCTAACTGATGTGGCTTTCTTCTTTCACTGTAAGGCTCTTGGTTCCCCATTGTCATCAGCACACTCAATGGCTTTGTCATAACAGTCTACCTTGGTTCTATGAAGATACAACTAATCCATGTCCAACAACATATTGTGTGATCCCAATGGTAATACATTCAAATATGTTGCAGTAGGCATACCATTCAAATCAAATGCACAATCTCTCACTCAATGATGAACTCTCTTCTTCGCACCTATAGCCATCTGCACTAACCAAGACTCTGCATGCAATTCCTTACTCAAACCACACTTATCCACCAAGTCAAGATTAACATTACTATAATTAGATCCAGAGTCAATCAAAATAGAAATAACTTGATCACAAAGCTTATCGTCATCTCTATAATAGATTCTTGATGCTCTACCTGTCTATTGTCCACGACTGCATATATACATGGAATACTCTGACCAACATCCCCAACAGTATGTGCCTCCTTCCCACTATATGTCTGAGGTCTACCACCCTGATTATGTGTACAATCTCTCCTATGATGATCTTTGCCACAAGTCCAACACTCTATAGGCTTCCAACTTGTCTCCTTGTTTTGTTCTCCTGATTGGAATCCCTATCCTCTATCTGATGCATTAAACTTCTTAGATGGTGCAACATTCTCCTTGTTACCTGTATCCTATGGTATTACTCGCTTTCTATCCCATTTTCCTTTGTTCTTTGCAATACCTTTCCAATCTAGTTTCTTCTCAGTTATGCGCTTCGATTGTTCATATAAATGATTTAGTTTCAGGATGGTCTCCTCCAATGATCTAGGCTCATCAAACTCAATCCTATTTTTGAATGCACCCAATAATCCACTAATGAATCTTTGAATCTTAGGCTTCTCCTCCTTGAGGTAAGGCACATACCTTAGTAGTTCCAAGAACCTGTTAATGTACTCATCGTCTATCATAGATCCCATCTTTAGCTCATAGAATTATTTCGCCCTGTCATCAAAATATCTTTCTAATAAATACTTTTCTTAAACAGCTGCTCAAACTCACTTCAAGTCAAATAATACCTCTGACATTCTTCATGTCTTCCCACCAAATGTCTGCTTTACCTTTGAGACTAAATGTAGCCACTCTAGCTTTCATGTTATTTGAATAGTCATGCAACCTGAAGAATTTCCGCATGCCAAGCAACCATGACTCTACATCCTATGATTTCTTTACCTCTCCTTCAAAAGTAGGTGGCTTTTCTTTCTTAAGCTCATCTGGAAAATACCCCTTACCACTCCTCCTGTAAGGATGATACCTATGACAATCATAGTGTTTATCTGAATCAAAACTAGAATCATACCTATGTCTACCCCCTCTCCTATCTGGAGTGTCCAACAATCTACCATCTCTGACTATGTCATCTCCATATGACCTGTGACCGACTACCATATGCCTCGTTAGTTCTATCCTCCTATTCATAATTGATCTGATGTGGTCCCTATATCTGCAAATTTGACAAGCTCTGAACTATCACTGCATTTACCTCTGCTAGCTTTTCCTATGCCTGTATGATTATGTCATTATCTGCCTTACAACTCCTTATTCCATCCTTTAAGCTTCTCAGTGTAACTTCTAAATCGGAAGAGTTCCCAAACACCATACTGCTCTTCTAATTCATAGGAAGAGTCTTTGTATTCAACCACCTTGCTATCCATTTGATATTTCTTCCTTCAAGGTATATCATGTTAGCTAAACGAAATCACAATAAACTGATGTACCTTAGCATAGCTCGGGGAGAATACCTTGTCTGCAAGATCAATAGACCAGCGTGATACATGTATAATAGAATTATGACAACATATAGAAACTTAACTCATAAGCATATGACCATGCAACCATCATTCTAGTTAGGGTCCAGTCATCAATGCATGACCTTAACAACAACACACACCATGACCTCATGCACGACAACAACCACTACATCACTGTATACTTGACCACATGCAAACATGAACATGCATAAGCAATACGTAACCAACTACACATATGCATAAGCACATATTATCAAGCATGAATGAACGATACTTGAAATCAAACCTGCCAGAATGATACATACAACTAAGCATACAATAATGTAACCAAACACACAAGAATGTAACCAAGCATACTACAATGATATATGTAAGCAACATACAACAACGTGTAACCAGTCACATACTCATGACGATGCATTCCACAAACTCAACATCAAGTCCCTCATGACAACCCTTTCTACAACCATGATCAACAAAATGCAATGCAACGAGCACATGGAATGCAAATGTAAGACACACACATGCATACATGACCAACACACACCTCCTATCTAGTCTAATGGGTGAACCATCCTCTGATACCACTCTATAACACCCTCCTCCCACATCTACCCAAGTAACCAGCGAGTCAGGGTAAACATGCGACTAGAGGCCACTATGGTATGATTCGACCTCCTAATTCACGTTAAGGAAGTGGAACCGATGGAAACACTACTGCCATTCAACATCATCTTCAAGACCCTCAAGAACCAATCCAACACTTCAGACAGCTTGCCCTTGGGTCCCACTGAACTTTTGGACAACTTAAGCCTGAGTCACTCTCATGCTATAGGCATGAAGCATCTAGAAACCCAGAGTCGCTCTCACAGGCTTGCTTGCCAGCGTCGAGGGACTCATTTAGCATTACGGGAATTTTGAGGTCTAAAATGGGCCTCCTAAGGAAATTATAAAATAATAGTGGAAATAATAAAATAAGAGTAGATTACATCATCAAATTTTAGAGGAAAAAAAAAACTATTTTTTCAACTCATATTTTCAAAAAATGGTGAATCATCCCCCATGGTTGACATCATCATCTTGAATCCTATTGGTTCTTATAAAGTTTAAAGTGGTTGTACATTTTTCTTAGGAGGCCCATTTTAGACCTCAAAATTCCCCTAATGTGAGTGTTATGCTAGCATCTCTGGGATTTGAGCCACTTTTTCAGGCCCATAGCCTAGATCACTGCCCAGAAGTGAACCATCTCTTCATATCAGTAAAATAACATGGAAATGACAGTACTAAAGCAAATAGTTGTTGAAGACCTTGACTGGACCCCTGCTAGCCATGACAGGGATTTCGTAAAACTTATCACAAGTATGTAATCTATAGTTTTAAAGAACAGTTATGAGCATAGGGGTCTCATACTTAGTTGAGAATCGCTAAGAACCATTGATGCCTCAACACATCAACTTCCATTCCATCCATTAGGTCATAGATACATTGATCATTCAATTACAAGTAAAACATGATTAAATCCATACATGGATGTTGTCATAAAACACATACATAACCAACATAATAGCAACAAAAATACTCATGCAAGTACAACCATATAGACCACATATAATCCATCAAAATTCTCATAGAAATACAAGGAGAAATAACCCTTCATTAATGATGCAAAATCCAAACTTGGGATGGGATTCCACATTCCACTCGAACATAGAATGGTTGAGCCAAATCTCTCTTCAACCATTCACCTTCGTGCCATATTCCAAGCATGAATGTGGGATCTCATAGAACACATCAATCAAAACTCATACAGGGATTCTAGAGGCCATCCACCTCAACTCATCAAACAGTGATTCCACCTCATGGTCGGACATCACAAAACTATCATTAGATTGGTCTCCATCCTAGCCATCCAAGGCTTCCAGAGCATTTGTTCCAACCAAGGCTTCCAGGACTAGTAACTCAACCCACAACTTATACAGGGATTCCAAAGCGTTTGTCCAACTAGGGCTTCCAAAGCGTTTGTCCAACCAAGGCTTCCAGGAATAGTAACTCAACCCAATTTGTTACAGGGCTTCCAAAGTGTTTGTCCAACCAGGGCTTCCAGGAACTAGTAACTCAACCCAAGCTAAAGAAACATGAGAACCAACCAAAAACAAATAATGTAAGTAAACCCACAATCACCATGGTTATCCAGGAAATGGCAAGTCTAGGCAATCCATTGTCAATCCAGGCAATCCTCCAGGCCAATGGCAGATCGCAACCAATAATCCACATGCACATGCTATGCATGCCAAAACTAATGAAGAAATCATACATGCAACTTGGTACCTGCAAGCAAATATGATGTAGTTGCTGATCTCGATGCCCTCTTGCGCTTTCTTGCACTTCCTTTGCCTTCTCACTCCAAGAATCCAAGTATGTCACACCCACCAAGAGTTCTCTAAGAAATCTCTAAGTCTCCAAGAGTATGAGAGAGAGAGAGAGAGATAATAATGAGAGAGCTCCAAAATTGAACTAAAAAAAGGTTACCAACTAATCCTCATAAGCCTTTTTATGAATGAGGCTTCTATTTTCTTCATTTTCCATTATTTTCCTTCAATTTCCTCCTCACATGCAACCTATGACCTTTCACCTCCTTTTCTCCTAATTTCTATTATTTTCATAAATAAATGTGCCAAAAATGCCATTTTTCCTTTCCAAAGCCTTAGCCATTGCCTTTGCCAATTGCCTTAGCCATAAACAATCACAAGTGATCCCCATCACTAGTATTTTGCCCAACATTCAACCTTGAATAAGTGTCCCATCATCTGTGGTTATTATTTTTCCTTATTTACTTTTATTACATGGAATTTTCACCAGGGTTGTTACATTGTCACAAACCCCTCCCCATTGGAGGAACACCATCCTTGGTGTTCTAGTCTTGAACACAATGCAGAACATGCTTAGTTCCAACATAAATCAATGCGAGCTTTATAATGCAATTCACTTACAATTACATTTTACATATATACTATTTGGTTTCTCATTAGTTTATCAAGGGAGTTTAGTGGTCTCCCACCTCCACCCTTTTCAAAAAAAGGGAATCCATAGGTTTATACCTCCACCCTGAATTAGGAAGGGAATCCAGAGACTATACCACCTCCACCTAAACATGTTACAACGCACGGGCCTAGGAAATTGCATACATATCTCTCCCAACACATACACATATATACACATATATGTGTGGTATAATACAATGCTTACACATATATACATTTATGACACAACATGTACACATGACACAATACAACTTGTACACAACATTATAGTTTATTGTTGGATCTCCAAAATGTAATTCATTTAACCCTCTTTTCTTTCGCTTTGCTTCAGAAGTTGCCATATTCTGCAGATCGATAACAATGCACTAAGACAATCTTCATAATTAAATATGGGTTTAGACACATTATTTTTCCAATACATTTATTTTGGTATTTTGAGTAAATTTATGGTTAAATATTAGAAAAATAACATGTATTCACTTATATATAAAAGTTGAATGAGTTTTGTGACATGTGTAGGCATATTTGAAGATTCCAAGATAATCATATTTTGCCTCCAAGACTCAAATTCAAATTTCCTCTTCAAACTCCTGAAGATTTGAGGAAGATTTGAGATCATTGGTCAAACACATTTCTTTGAGAAAGATCATGGAAGTTTTCACAAGTGTCTCCTATCAAATCTAGGAGAGGTTTGTGAGAGGATATGAAGCGATGTTAATCCTAGATGTCAACACATGGTTGTAACCACATGAGATATTTGTGGATCTACAATTATGAGTTAGTTATCTTACTCTTTGTATAAATAGGAGTGCCTACTCCTCTCAAAAGGCGTGAAAAAATTGTGAGCTATCCTCATGCTTCAATGTAGAATTTCTGATGTTAAGGGTTGACACTATGCTTATGATTGATGTAATGAATACCATTGTGGCTTCATTTGGTGTTTGATCAAGATTTTTCTCAACTTTACACCTCTCATGCACTTTGGGATGGCCACCTAATGAGTATGGTATGTATTCTAATGTTTTTTTTTTAGTTTCTTTATGTTCATTTTAAGTCTTTTGATTAGATGTGTTGTTTACATTCCTTCATGATCATTCCATTTATGTTATTGTGCAAGTTAAGTGTTATTTCTCTCATTTCATAGATTCATTGCTTTTCAATTTGTTTGATAGATACTCATGAATGATTCTAATTTGACAATGCACACATTAGTAATTTCAATTGATCTCTCACTGCTTTTAGAATAGGTTGCCTTTAAATTTCATAGTTTAAGAATTCAATGTTTTCTTAGTTTAGGATTTGTTTCTTTCTAAATTAAATTTACTTTCAAGTCATTAGACTAGATTTGCTTCCTTGTTGGTAAAATAGATTTAATTTTATGTCACTATAATAAGTTTATTTTCATGTTAACAGAGTAAGTTTACTTTCATGTCCATTGTCATTTCAATTTCATACATTAAAAGATTTATTTCCAAGTTTCGAATTTGAGGCTTTTGAAAAAAAAAAAGTGTGTGCATACTCAGTTTAGACATTTTTCATGAATAGGTTTTCCAACATTTCAATAGGTTAATTTACTCTTAAATTGAAATTTGATTTCTAGCATATATTGTGCAAGTATACTTCGCAAGTTCATGAACTCAGTTTACAATTTAATGAAAAGTAATTTAACTAATAATTAAGTTACCCAACTGTTATAGCTCCAAATCTCATCCTTGATATTTGTGGTGCTACACTCATGGCCTAGGGAAACCCCTCCTTCCAGACCTAGTCCAAATACTTAAAAAACAGTGTTTTACTCCGTATACACGACATTTCCCCAAGCTAAACGCGTGTGTACGCGGGCTAGTGTATACCAAACCCACACATGTGTCTTAAAACACTTAAAAAAATGATATCTCCTTAATTTCGGGCGGAGATCATGGGTTTTACCTGTTGATTACTTATTAGTGCCTGTGGCCCAACTGTTCCCAACGAATTCCCAACTAAAAAACTACTTTGGGAGAAGTATAAAAAGGCTTCAATGGGAAGGCCTAAGGGAGGAGAGAATAGAGAGAAAAACCACTCTGCTGAGATTATCCCTGATCAGTTCTAAAGATCCTTGTGCTTCCAGCACTTCCCCCATTACAGAAAACCCTTGTTTCCTTGAGTTATGATGTCTTTTCACTAGTTGAGATATCCTTGTGTGAGTCATGGAAGGAGCCTTTTGAAGACTTGGGAGTGGAGAAATCTAGAGGATGGTTCTGCTTGGAGCCTGCAAGAGGAAGATTCAGGTGATATCATTCCTTACTTTGTTTTAGTTATCTGCAATAAAGAAACATTTGTCTTGTTCCTGAAATCAATCTTCTTCATGCTTATGATGTTGTTTTCTATATGATACTTGGTCCATATATCACTATGCTTCTTTGAATTGATTGTTTTGCAGGTTTAAGAATCGAAGGGAACTCCAAGAGGGTTTGGACCCTGGCTAGATCTACCCGAACGAAGGACCCCCAAGTGCACCTCTCTTTGCATAGTTTGCTTATTTAAGTATCATGCCTGTGTTGAATGCTTGTTTTTTACTGTAGATAACCCATGCTTTGCTAGGGTGTTGACCCAAAACCCTAGGGGACTTTGTCCCTCAACAGAATTGGTGACTCCGTTGGGGACAACAGTATTGTTGTTCCTAGTTTGGGTTAATTTAAGCGAATCAGGGTTCAACCTTTGATTTTCTTGCTATAACTTAGTTGTCTGTTGCTATATGAACTCAGACTTTAAGTCTGAGCAGTTTCTTTAGACCCCTTTTTTTATTTTTCTTGTGAACCATTATATACGCAGTTTTGTCAGGTTACAAAAGCGTATGTACACAAGTTTCCCCATATGAACCCGCGTATACGCATGTTTCTTTGGGCTGAATCGCTTATACACACAGCTGTGCATTGACATAGTTGTGTGTACCCTAATTTTCCAAGATTTTTGCAAATCTTTCTTGTTCAAAAAATTTGTTTGTTGGTCTGAGTGTTTCCTGAGCAGTCAAGTTTGGTTGTCAGTCTGTGTTTTTACAGCAAGTTTCTGGTTTCGAATTCTCTCCGGTTGTGGAAAGTTTTGGTCTTGTTTTGTTTTGTCGCAAGTGTCATCGTTTGTGTTTGAGCACATGGGATTTCTCCCTGAGAATCTTGGTTGTTCTGGTCTTCCAGGGCAAAAATATTGGTTTCAATCTTTGTGATCTTCTTGCTTTGTGTCAAAACTACATCTTGTGGCCATTTGCTTCTCTTGCTTTTTGAAAGTTGTTGAGTGACGATTTTGAAAGTTGTCTTTCTTGATCTTTTGATCATTGTCACCAAGCTCTTTTTACTGCTTTTTGGTCGTTAAGAACATCTTGAAACACCTATTTTGTTGAGTTTTCGCCCATTTTGAGTTGATAACTTGCAAAGTGTTTTTGTTTCCTATCTTTCGGTCTCAGAGTTTTCAATAGCATTTGGAGCACTTTTGAAAAGTTGTTTTTGTTTTTGCTTTTGAAGAAAACTTCTTGAATACTTGGTCTTTTCTTTCTTTTCCCTTGTTTTGATTTTGTCACTTTTTGTGAATGAAAGTTCATTTTTGTTTGTCTTGAGATTTGCTCTTAGTGTTTGGACGAAAATGAGCATTAGCAACTTATATTCTATCTAAACATCTTAAGTGGCTAATTAGAAGCGATAAACAAGTTATTTTCATTCTTTGCTTTAGAGTAGTCTTAAGTTTTTTGCATCAGCATATAGTCATTGCATTAGGATAGTTTGTGCATCTTTTAGGGCATTCATAGTTTTTGTTAATTTTTGTGAGTGTGAAGCTTGTTAAAAGAAAAAGAAAAGAAAAATTTATTGCTTTCTTAGAAGTTCCTCAGAACCTGGTAGAAATTTCTTTCATCGAAGAATGAAATGAGTGCATTTGCATGTAGTTTGGTTTTTATTAATTTCTTTTGCATTGAAAAACACCACAAGTTTCATTCTCGCTTATCCCTTGACTTAAGAACATCCCATTTAAAAACAAGCGCTAATTAAAATATACTAGAACCTATTTGTATTGTCAATTTAGACACACCAACAAGTTTTAGGATATTTTAGGGCCTTGGATTAGGTGTGTGGAGAGAAAACTCTCCAAGGCCACTTTAAACCATCAAACATAGAAGTCTAAATAACGAGTGCAAATCCAATAGTGTTAGGGATACCAAGAAAGCTCCGGATCTGGGAGTTAAGCACGAGGATTTTTGAAGATAAGGAAGAGAGATACCCCCTCTCCTACTTATCGGATCTTACCTCAAGACTATTCTGCGTAGCTTTTGACATGAGTTGGTAACCTTAATTTCTAATCCTAGGGATCTACACAGGTGGTGGCAGAGGGGAATCCCGTTGCACCTGAGGTCGACGTTGTATCACTCTTAGCAGTACTTCTGGAGGGAACCCTTGTGAAGCTTGGGGGCTTGCACCGACACAGGCTGTTGTTAGGAGGTCAGTGTAACTTCCTCTATTACCTTCGCTGGTAGGACTAGGCCGTCATTATCCCAGACTATGTTCGGAAGGCCCCTTACTTCACTTTCCTGTATTTTGGTGTCCGATCCTCATCACCCGGAGCGGAAATACTTGAAAGTTGTTTGACTCGCTGACATATTTAGGGAATATTTGGTGTGTGCTATATTCTCTTAGTTTGCCTAGCTTTCATTTTTCTTGAGTCTTTAATTAGATCTTAATAAAAAATTCAAAGTGGCTTATCGATCGCCTAGATGGTCTCGAAGACTTCGTGGTCTTTCACCACCAAGTTTAGAGCCTTCTCCTAGCAGGCGTAGAGGTAATACTGCCAGTGGGTTTCATCCCGTGGCAGCCGACGCATCGAGGATTGATCCTCCCCTCAGGGGAATTAGTGTTTAGGATAGGCCTAGTTCTTCCGCAGAACTAGAGAGGAACACCCCATTTCTTTCTCAAGTTCTCTTTCAATCGGAAGATAACATTAAGGTAGAAGAACTCCCAGAGTCGTTAGCGGCTCCGAATTCTCCTCTACCTTCTAATCATCCAGATGTATTACAATACGTTGGGACTCCGACGCATAGATTGTCAAGTCCAAGTCATATTACGCACTTATCTTCGATGACCACCACTAGAAGCATGGCTTCTACCACAAGTGCTACAACCATGCAGACTCCAACATCAGTACAAGGAGGAGGAACTATTTCCATCCCCTCTGCATCCTTATTTGAGTCTTTTGCTAGCACATCCTTAGTTGGGTCTACCTCCATTCCTTCTACGAGTGGAAATTCCCAAGCCAATGCATCTAGTTCTGGATTTTTCCCGATTGGCACCCATTCACAGGGTATTCCGTCAGTGCCATTTAGTGCTTCCACGTCCATGATGGGTGGATCAGCTTCATTTCAGGGTTCTCCTTTTGGAAGTGGTCATATACCACACTCCAACCCAACGATAAGATCTATGCCTTTTTCTTCTACAGGTCAAGGCAATGATCCCTTTCAAGGTTGGACTAAACCTGCAGTTAGTGGCATAGGAACTTGGAACCCGTTTTCTCGCCAACAAGGGAGTAAGTCGTACTTCACAGTTAGTTCGTTTCAAAGTATTCCTCCCTTAGCTTCTGCTTGGAATCCTTATCAGGGGTTATCGACTCCTTATAATGCTTTAGGAGGGAGCTTCGCTGGTTATGGAGGTTTTTCGGCCGGAGTTGGTCAAACTCCGAGTTTTGTTGGATCACAAGGTTCGCCTTTTGGTTCAGCTCATTCTGCTAGTTACTTCGGGTAGCCTGGTGCCTTCCAAAATCCAGGCCAATCTTTTCATAACTTTGAGAACTTCGCCTAGTCTGGGTGGAATCCCCAAGGTCCTCCTAGGCTTCCTTTTCTGACAACGTTGAATTTGCTAGAGCTCACGAAATTGGAAAATGATCCAATCATATACAATCTGGCCTAGCCTCTGGTCCCAACCAAACTCCCATCGGACATTCCAAAGTTTGAGGGGAAGGGCGGTGAAGACCCAGATGACCATGTAACCACATTCCATTTGTGGTGCTCATCAAACTCCCTCATCGATGACTCGGTCAGGTTGAGACTTTTTCAATGCACCTCTAGCTACGTGGTATATAGAATTGCTAGGGGGCAGCTTTACATTTATTACCGATTTGGATAACATTTTCCTAAATCATTTCTATTTGTCTGTCCGTTATGATGCCGAAACTGAACTTCTGGCCAATTTCTGTCAGGATACGACAACTCACATTTCTAATCATATTTAGGAATGGAAATGAAGAAAGAGGCTCATTAAAGCTGAAATTCCTCCTGAATATTGTCTCGAATGGTTTTTGAAATCCTTACAACCTGATATCCCTAAGGATGTCTCTTTGACCAGAGTCTATTCTAAAGAACAAGCTATTTTTTGGGCCCAGCAGTTAGAGTTCATTTACTCTCAGTCTGGGATTCTTCGAAAAATCTTACCTGATGCTCCTAGGACTAAGGTTGATATAGCCAAGTCAAAGCCAAGTCCCCATGTGGATGGTATTTTTGGATCCATAAACACCAATGCGATGAACCTGTTGAGCCAATTGCAGCAATTGTCTTTACAAACTTCTCCTACGAATCACGTCACATCGTCTAACCCTTTGCCTTCTCAACCTTCTTCCGTTAACGTCGTCCAATCTTCGAACGCCAAAGGAAATAAAAATCCCAATGGGAAGAAGAAAGGACAAGGTAAGAAAAAGAGTCAAGATCAGAAGGCTGACGCAAATAAACCTGGCAATAATGCTGGTGGGGGTGGAAATGAGTCTAGAAAGAAAGTCAAGTTTCCATGCAAGCTATGCGATGGAGACCATTTAACTCATCTCTACCCAAAACTTCAAGATGCTCAACGCTTGTTAGGGTAGCAAGGGACTTTTAGCTCTCAAGATGTGTTAACCAACCCTTTCCCCAAGGGCAGCAGATGCTTGCTGGCGCGAATTCAAATCTTGGTACATCTGCAGTGGGCAACCAGGAAGGGGATAAATCATCAAATGTTTTCATGTAGGTTCTAACGTCCATGTGGCCACCCGGTCACGTGATTATGGTGAAACTGAAACATCCAAGGACAAATTTGCTCACAGAATTACCGACCTTCATATTGAGCGACCCTCTGTCGAGACTATACCTTGGATACCGAAAGGTTTCGCTAAATGCGCGACTATCAATCCTAATGCTAGGGCCGCCCATAATTACTCCACTGTTGAGGATCTGTCTCAGATTCCATGTGCTATGTCTAGTTTAGAGGTTCTCTAGTCGTGCCCAGCTCAACGAAGTGCTTTGTTTTTGGCGATAGGGGTAGTTGATCCAAATAATTCTTTAGTGCTCACTTTAGACATGCTTAAAGTCAAAAAGCGACTCCCTCATCATATGGCTTTTCAAATAAAGTCTACCTACTGGAAAATTAACATTTTTCAAACCGTTATTGATGAAGGAGCTTCCACGTGTGTCATGTCGATGTCATGTTGGAAGGCCATTGGATCGCCTTCGGCTGTTCCTTCACCTACCCTCCTAACAACATTTCACAGGCATTCTCATAAGCCACATGGGATTATCCCGCCCTTTCCCATATGTGTTGGGGGAATGGTCGTTAATATCGAAGTAGAAGTCATTGATGCTAACCTAGATTGCAATCTCCTCTTAGGAAGGAATTGGTATAAGAAATGATGTCGTTGTTTCGACTCTCTTTCGTATCATCTGCTTTCTCATGAGGGGAAAATTGTTAAGGTTGATCAATTGGATTATTCTCCAGTTGATCCTCGAGCAACTTCATATTCTACTATTCCCTTAGTGGATAACCCTCGTCCGCCTACTAAGAATCTGGGAGTTGGGATGTATTCTTCATTGATGGGTACATTTGATTTTCCCTCTCTTATCACTAGAATCAATGTCGTTTCATCATCCAAGGAGTCTTCACGGGAAGAGTTCCTCTGAACTCATTATTTTTCAGACCTTTGGACCTTACCTTCACCTACAACCACATTAGATGAAGGGAAAGTTGGTGGAATGGAATTTCCTATGTTTGCAGCAGAGCTTAGATATCAGTCTATCATCAACTCTGCAGACAACCACTCTACTCCTTTCTTTGAGGAGGAGTTAGATGGTGATGTGGCCCCAGCTTGGACCCTTGATTCTACCTCCTCTATGGACTGCTTAGATATGGTTTTACCATCCAAGGAAGCAATCCTAGAAGTAATGATGGGTGTAGATTGACCTTGGGAAGACTTACACCATAGTTCATATTTTCTTCCTCCATTGCAGGAAGTAGAATCTAGGTTCTCTGAGTTGTTTACTAGTGATGTTTGTACGACATCAAATCCTTTGGCTCCAACACACTTTCATGCCGAAGGTAATATGTCGGTGATTTCAAAAACAATATCTATAAACATCTCTAGGAAACCTAACGTGATCGAGAATCTCTTCATCGGAGTCGAATGTTCCCCTGTAGAAATTCAAATTTACACCGACCTTTATAAGGAGTTTCAAGATGTATTCGCTTGATCTTATGAATAAATGCCTGGCATTAATCCATCCATAGTTCAACATGAGATCAAGACATATGAAAACGCTAAGCCGATTCGTCAGAAGCTTCGGCCGGTTAATCCTAGGAAAGCAATAGCTATTAAAGCTGAAGTAGAGAAGCTGCTCAAGGCGGGTTTTATATACCTTGTTCCTCTTACAGATTGGGTTTCTAATCCAGTCCCTATAGATAAAAAGCAAGGAACAATCCGAGTATGCATTAACTTTAGAGACCTAAACAAAGCTTGTCGCAAAGATAATTACCCCACGCCATTTATTGATCAGATTATTGATGAATGTCCGGGTAATGATATTTTCTCCTTCATGGACGGTTTTTCCGATTATAATCAGATCTCTATCCATCCTGAAGATCAGCACAAGACAACTTTTATATGTCCCTGAGGTACCTTTGCATATAGAAAGATGCCTTTTGGTCTTAAAAATTTTGGAGCTACCTTCCAGCGGGCCATGTCATACGCTTTCCACAACATCAAACATATCATCGAAGCATACTTGGATGATTTAGCTGCTCATTCTCGAAAGAGAATCGATCATCCTGGTCACCTTCAATTGGTTTTCGAATGATGTCGTTTTTATAAGATCCAGCTGAATCCAAATAAGTGTGTTTTTGCGGTTACATCTGGTCGGTTATTAGGGTTCATTGTGTCAACTGAAGAGATTCGAGTTGATCCCTTCAAGGTAGAGGCAATAATTCAGTTGCCTCCCCTGTCCTCAATTCGACAACTTCAAAGTCTTTGGGAAGGCTAATTTCTTAAGAAGGTTTATAGCGAATTATGCCAAGATCACTAAAGGGTTTATGCATTTTCTACGGAAAGGAGTTCCATTCATATGGGACGACTTTGCGCAACAGTCATTTGATGCCTTGAAAAAATCATTAGTCTCTGCCCCGCTTTTGAGTCCACCGGATTATGGTAAGGATTTCCTTTTATATCTCTTCGCTGCAGAATCAACCATAGGTATGGTTCTCGTTCAAGAAGATGATGCTCTCATGGAGCATGTGATATATTACTTGAGCCAAGGCTTGGTAGGTCTTGAACTTCACTATTCTCCTGTTGAGAAGTTGGCTTTGGCCACTGTCCATGATGTCCAGCGGCTCTGCCATTATATCTTGCTACTCAAAACTTTTGCCTTAGCGGCAGTCACTCCGTTCCAATTTTTCCTCTGTAGACGAGTGATTGGGGGCAAATACAATCGATGGATCGTCATTTTATAAGAATTCGATCTCGAGTTCTTGTGCGCCAAGTCTAAGAAATATATGGTTTTTGCGGAGTTAATTTCCGAGCTGCCTTGTGGAGAGGATACTGTTTATGAGGAAAGTTCTCCCAATGAACATCTATTCCTCATCTCTTCACTTGACCCCTGGTATGGAGATATCATTGTCTATCTCTAGACTTCGAAGTTTCCCTCTACTTTCTATAAGGATGAATGTCGAAAATTACGTCACCTGGTTAAGAACTATGTCATTATGAGTGATACATTATATCGCTGAAGGGTTGATTCATCCTTAGGCATTGTTTAACCTTAGAGGAAGCAGAGTCAGTGCTCAATGATTGCCACAGTGGAGCTTGTGGTGGTCATCTTTCAGGTCTTGGTATAGCCCAGCATATCTTGCGTGCTGGCTAATTTTGGCCTTCGCTCTTCAAAGATTGTGTTGAAGCGGTCAAATGCAGTCAACCCAGTCAAGTTTATACTCGAAATATGTGCGCACATCCAGCTCCTCTTTCCCCGTTGTCATTGTCGGTCCTTTTACTTCGTGGGGTATTGATTTTTCAACTTGTTATCTACCTTCAACAGCGAATCACAAGTACATTATCGTGGCTGTAGACTACTTCACGAAGTGGGTTGAGGCCATGCCCACTTATAAAAACGATAATGAAACAACGACATTGTTCCTTTTCAATCAGATTATCTCAAGGTTCGGTATCCCAAGAGAGATTGTCACTGACCATGGTAGTCATTTCTAGAACCAACTAATGTCTAAATTGGC
>APFE030807355.1:0-11340 GCA_000404065.3 Pinus taeda | reverse complement strand
TCCGGATCAAAGGCACCCGGATAGTGCAAGAGAGCAGATCTAGGAGTAGGTCTTATATCAACTGGCATCAAATAATAAACTTGATTAAATCTGGCAGAAAATTGTTGTACTGTCTCCCCTGGTAGTCTTTTCAGTTGATTATACTCTTCTATAATGAAGAAAAGGTTATGTCGGATCATCCACCTGTCGAGAAAAACTTTAACAAACTGCTAGAATTATGAAATGCTTGCATCAGGCAGGGCTTTGAACCAACTCTTCACTTTGGCTTGCAAAGAAAGAGCAAAAAGCCTAATACTAACATCTTCATCATCAACTTCAAAAAGATCTAGAAAAGACTCAAAATTTTGCACATGTTGCTCAGCGTTGACATTCTTACTTTCACCATCAAACCTCGGCAAGTATAGATCATAGTTTTTGGGGAAAGCGTGAAGAACAGAAGGTAAAACAAGAGGTTTATACCGATATAGAATTTTACAAGGTGTAGGAGTATATACAACAGTTATAGAATCAGTCTTGGTCTCTTGAGATTCATCAATTTGAAGATTTATTAGAATAACAACGATCAGAGGAAGCTGGCGCTGAAGGACTAACTTCGAAAGATTAAGGATTAAGTACGAAAAGGGCGACACAATCTCTACGTTCCTGAACAAGATCACTACCTGCAAGGATGAGCTTGCAAGCGTAGGGGTCATGACAACTGATGATGACATGGTGAGTCTAGCACTCCTTAGTCTTCCAAAGAGCTGGCACATCTACCAAGACTCAGTTAATGGAAGAGAGAAACTACCAAATTGGGAACGACTTTGGTCAGACCTAATGCAGGAGGACATAAGGCAGAGCACCAGGGATGGATCTTCATCAAATCAAGATGATGAAGAAAATATAGCTTTAGTGAGTAAAGCTAAGAAAGGGAAAGGGAAGGCATCCCAATCCAAATCTTTTCATGGTGGGAAGGAGGTTGACAAGTCGAAGGTGTGATGCTTTCACTGTCATGAAGTGGGCCATTTTGCTATGAATTTTCCACAGAATTCAAGAAGGGTTCCTCAAGGGATCTGATGGTGATGCACTAACTTCACAATTTGAGCTGGATTTCTCACTTATTTCATGCATGGTTTCATCCATGGTAGGGATGTGTTTGGTACCTGGTCAGTGGAGCTTCTTTCCACATGTCCGGTGACAAGAATATTTTTAGTTCATTGGAGGAGAAGGATCTCCAAATGCGGATCGAGATGGGCGATGATGGAAAGTACTATGCCTCAGGTGAAGGTACAATTGTGTTTCAGAGGGAGCATGGTGCTCCTCTCACCCTATCTACTATTAAGTATGTGCCAGGTTTGAAAAATAATCTTGTGTCTGTTGCTATGCTAGAAGATAAAGGCTATGATGTAGACTTTAGTAAAGGAAAATTTTTCCTGAGGCATATCAGCATCGGACAGACTGAGCGAATTGGGATTCGAGTAAAGAATCTCTACAAGCTAGAGGTAGAAGACTATGTTACACTGAGTTCCAAAGCAGAGGTAGTGCAAAGCCAAGATGTTGGCAAGCTATGGCATAGAAGACTGGGCCACTTGCATCACGGGGCCTTGAAGATCATGCAACAAATTTCTACCGACTTACCCAAGGGAAAATTGGGGCAAATAGATACATGCAAAGGATGCACCCTAGGTAAGTATGCGAAATATTCCTTTCAGGATCAGGATAGTAGAGCTGGAGAAATCCTAGAGTGAGTTCACGCAGATGTATGTGGATCATTCTCTACAGCCTACACCATTAAACAAAGGTACTATGTTACTTTTATTGATGATTTTTCTCGTAGATGTTGGATCTACTTTATGCAAAAGAAGGATCAAACCTTCTTGAGGTTTTGTGAGTTTAAATCCTCGACACAGAAAGAGTTTGGAAAGAAAGTAAAAGCCTTGCGTAGCGACAATGGTGGAGAGTTTGTTTCTTAGCAGTTTAAAGACTTCTGTGCTATAGAAGGAATTAAACAGGAATTGATAGCAACTCAGAACCCACAACAGAATGGGGTGGTCGAAAGGAAGAACATATCTATTGTGGGAGTAGCTTAAGTGATGTTGCATGACCAAAGCATACCACTTCATCTATAGGTTGAGGCATGCAATACAGCAGTGTACCTTCAAGACATAAATCCTCATCGTATCTTGGGGATGAAGACACATATGGAGGCTTTTTCGGGGAAGCGACCAGATGTGAGTCACTTCCGCATCTTTAGATCACCAGTTTTCTGTCATGTGACCAAAGATGCTCAGAAGAAGCTAGACCCAACAACTAAGTTGGGGATACTTGTGGGGTACATAGATACAACCCACAACTATCGTGTGTTTATGCCTGCTAGTCAGAGGACCGTAGTGCACAAGGATCTATAGTTTGACGAGCAGAGAGCCATGCAAGTGTCACTTGAGAGGGAGCTCAAGTTGCATGGTGATGAGGAACTTTTAGTTCCAAAGGAGGAGGAGCCTCCTGATGATGTGGATTAGCCACATGCAGAGGATCCAGTAGTGGAGACCACCACTCCTAGAGAGTCTTCCAGAGACGGGTAGAAACACTCACGGGAAGTTGACAGATTGATGTAGGATGTGAGAGAGAATGTGGGGCAGCCATCCTCTCAGTGCAGATAGAGGAGATCTCTTGAGAGATACATTGCATACATGGCCCTGGTTGGGGAGTGTGTAGCGATCGAACCTTTTTCTTTTCAGGAGGCAGTGCATCAACCAGTCTGGGTTGATGCAATGGTAGAAGAGTACGATTCTATCAAATGGAACAATGTGTGGGATGTTGTCCCTAGACTTGAGGATAAGTCAATGGTTAGTTCTCGATGGATTTACAAGGTAAAGCAGGTAGTTGATGGAAGTGTTGAGAAACACAAGGCAAGGTTTGTTGCCTGAGGTTTCTCACATGTTGAGGCAATCAATTATGATGAGACCTTTGCTCTTGTAGCAAGGTACTCATCTATTAGACCGATGCTAGCTCTATCAGCTTAGATGGGTTGGAATATCCATCAGATGGATGTGAAGACAATGTTCCTCAATGGGAAGATTGAGGAAGAGGTATAAATTGAGTAGCTCGAAGGATTTGAGACCTTTGATCGCGAGTCACATGTTTGCTAACTCAAGCAAGCATT
Organism: Pinus taeda; assembly: GCA_000404065.3. Classification (NCBI taxonomy): domain Eukaryota; kingdom Viridiplantae; phylum Streptophyta; class Pinopsida; order Pinales; family Pinaceae; genus Pinus; species Pinus taeda. The sequence continues at coordinate 8,198 of APFE030807355.1, read as the reverse complement.
GTATGGGTTGAAGCAAGCACCCCATGCTCGGTCTACCAGGATCGACCGCTATTTCACGTTGGGCTTCACTAAGAGTGAAGCAGATGCAAACCTTTACCACATCATGGTAGAAGGTAAGCCATTGATTATTGTACTTTATGTCGATGATCTTATTTTGACAGGTGATGACCAGCTGATATAGTCTTGCAAGGAGGACCTTGCAAGAGAGTTTGAGATGAAGGACATGGACCTCATGGACTACTTTCTAGGCATAGAAGTGTGGTAGAAAGATGGGGAAGTATTTGTGTCTCAAGGCAAGTATGCCAATGAGATACTCAGGTGCTTTCACATGGAGAAGTGCAAGCCCATGTATACTCCTCTAGCTAGGAACTGGAGGAAGGAGGATGCTACTTTAGGTGAGGTAGTAGCTGCTACTGTTTATTGGTAGCTGGTGGGTTCACTTATGTATCTAGTAAACACACCACCCGACTTATGCTTTGCGGTGAACCAACTGAGTCAAGCTATGGTTCAACCGACGAAGCTGTTTTGGAAGGTAGTGAAGCATGTGTTGAGATATCTCAGAGGCATTACAAAGTACAAATTATGGTACAGACGGATAGAGGGAGTGGATCTACAAGGCTTCATGGATGCAGATTGGGCTGGTCGTCCATCAGACTGGAAGAGCACTTTTAAAGGAATCTTCATCCTTGGTTTAGCTGTAGTTTCTTGGTATAGCAGGAAATAGAGATCAGTTTCACTTAGCTCAGCAGAGGCTAAATACATGGCTGCCAGTCAGGCAGCATGCGAGGCCATTTGGATGCGGAAGATTCTAGTGGGATTGTTTGGTCAGATGATGGATCCTACAATGATATACTGTGATAATCAGAGTTGCATAAAACTCTCTGAGAATCCAGTGTTTCATGACAGGTCCAAGCATATAGATATCCATTACCATCATCTACGGGACTGTGTGGTCAAGAGGATCATGATGTTGCAGTATGTTTCGATCAAGGAGCAGGATGCAGATATTTTGACTAAGGCATTGTCAAAATGCAAGTTTGAGTTCCACAGAGACAGGATCAGGGTTGCTGTTAATCCCTTTCTTGTTGAGAGGGAGTATTGAAATGTGCAACAAGAAATGCTAAAAATAGAAAATGCTAAAAATAACATTGCTATAAATAGCCTGGCTATAAATAGCAGTTCAGCCATTGGTGATCTTAGCAACAATGGGTGAAAAGTGAAAGTGCTAAAAATAGCTTTTCTAAAAATAACATTTCGGGATGTCTTCTTATTTTAGTCAATCCCTGGACTAAACATAGGAAGTAAAATTCGAATATGCTGAAGCAAGAGTCATTCCTTCTATTTCATTAAGCCATAATATATTTTACATAATGTACAACCGTCCACCAGGCACTGTGGACCCAGGAAAATTTAATTGCTAACCACAAAAGGCATGAACCCCCAACCCTACAAATGTAACCTCTGAATCCTTAGAATACCAACAATGTTTGTACCGATGGTCAGAAGAACGCGTGAAAATCCACACATTCTCTCGCACATATTATCACTAGACTTGCATCTTTATTCATAACCATCTATTCTCCTCACTCAATCTAACGACAGAGGAAGATATCGCCCAGCGAAGACGTTTGCTGTTTAACAACCCAACCCCACCAAACTACACGATCATTCCTGTCCATGGATCAACCCAGTGAAATCCGACGGTTGAGAATAATATCGCATGATTCAAGGGCTTTGAGCATTTATGTGTGATGAGGGTGGTATTATATCTCGCCCCCATGCCACGTGTATGAAGATGAATGGAATTGCTTCCAATTCGCTCAAACCACTTCCCACTCGACAGTCATGCGATCAACAAAAAACCACCAGGGAAGCTGTTTTGCATCCTGAAAAGGGAAATTAGGGGTATAACAGCCGCCGAAAAAGTTAGGATTCCCATCCCTCACATCCTTACATCTACACCTGAACCTGAAACCATTGAATGTGTTGATCCTTCCCCCTGGTAGACCACTTGATAAACTAAGAGATCCGAGCAACATACATTGGGGATTTCTAGAATTGTATTTACCAAGGCTGTAGAGGCCGACAGTGGCCTTCCTCCCACCAAAGACCAGTCTGATTAAAAATTATGAATCATAATGAGAGCTAGTCATTTATGACTTGCCTCCTTGGCTCTGTTTCGAAACACCTACCTATCTTCTTCTTCTTGGTTTTCATAAAGTGCTTTTAGTCTGCTATGAGGCAACTCATGCCAACCCATCGAAACCTTACATTCCATACAACTCACACCTTGGTTGGCTAGAATATCTGCCAGTTTATGGGCGTTTCTGCGTACATGGTTGAAACTTACTGTGCGAAGTCCTTAGAGGTGACCCTGAATTCTTTGGAAAACCCGGATTAGCATCTAGTGTTTTGAGACTTTCTTCGACATTGTTCCACAAATAATTCTCTTGACCGAGTTAATGATTAACTCAGAGTCAACTTCTATAATCAGATTTAGGTAGTTATCTTGCTTCGGAAAATCTAAACATCGCTCCATAGCCATTGATTCCGCCATATTGTTTGTGGCTCTTCCTAAATGACAATGGAAGATGAATAGAATGCGTCCTTCTTCATCCCTTAAAACCCCTCCAAAACCAGTAGTTCCTAGGTTGCGTTTTGAAGCCCCATCAATGTTATATTTCAAAAAACCTTTTGGGGAAGGGTGCCAGAAATCCTTCTCAGTTTCCATTTTGATTAATTTCCTATCCAGGCCTTGAGGAATGAGCCCCTACATACCCAACTGCCTGAGAATTCTCATTTCAGCCTCTGAGGGAGGATTCTTAGGGTGATTACGCACTGTGATGTCAACTGTCTCCTTAAGTTGATTTAAGATCTGCTCAAACAGGTGATGAGAGGTATTCTTTTCATTTTTGAAGATTCTCTTGTTCCTTTCTTTCCAAACATTCCATATAATAAAGCTTGGCATTAGAGCCCAAGCAGAGCTAAGAACTTCATAATTCGAAAAGTTTCTTCTCCACTTGTTTAGGGTATTAACGATACTCCCTTTGTACCTCTCAGTCAGTTGGAAAATGTTGGCGAATGTATCACATAACCTGGAGGTGAAAATGCATCTATTGAGAAGATGTTCCATTGTCTCCTCTTGAGCTTCATAGAGCTGGCATCTGGAAGGCCCCAGAACACCCCTTTTCCTAATATTATCCCAAGTCAAAATTTTCTTGTGATGAACCAACCACATGAAGAGTTTGATCTTCATCCACCCTTTGTGCCTCCATAGGTTTTACCAGATCCTATTCAGAAAATGGGAATCCAGCTCAAGGTTCCCTCTTTATTGTTGCCCCATATTAGTTGGTCCTGCCCCCCTATTACTAAAATACTCCTTCGTTCCAACATTCTCATAAGTTCCTCTGCTTTTGTTTTCAAGGGGCTATCATCCCTGCAATCTATATCTCTCCAGGTTCTCCACTTCCCTATATTGTGAGTATGATCCCAAAAATCTTTTACCTTAGTTAATCCTTGGGTGTCTGTCTTTTGATTAAGGCTCAAAAAATCCTCATTTAACAATATTGGTTCTTGTTTCCATTTTTCCTCCTAGAATAGTGCTAGGTCTCCCTCTCTGATTTCCCAGAAACTATTTTTTTGTACGAAGCCTCTATTCTCCCAGGCCCTATTCCAGATGTATGAGCCCTTTATATTTCTAGACATTCTTATGAGATCATTAGTTTTCCAAGAGCTGGCATATTTTTCTTTCCATATACTTGCCCATTGAGCCTTTGGATCTTTAACCCAACGCCACCAAATTTTGGCCCCTAAAACGTTGTTAAGAATCTCTTGATCATCCAAGCCTAGGCCCCCATGATTCTTGGGTCTACAGATTTTTTCCCATGAAACTAAGGCCCATTTCTTACTTGTCTCCTCCTTACCCCAAAGAAAGTCTCTTTGGATGTTTCTGAATTGATGTAAGAGTCATTTTGGTGTTGGGAGTGCTGATAGAATGAAAACTGGGATTGATTGAAGCACAATGTTCATAAGTACTAACCTACCAACCAGATTTAAAGATTTGATGGTCCATTTTCTGAATTTATGCTGCATCTTATTGACTAGCGGTTCCCAAATGCTCTTGTGCAAAGGTTTAGTAGTTAGAGGAACTCCCAAATATTTTGAAGGGAGGGAACCACTTTGGAAGCCTAGAATTCTGGAATATTTCTCTGAATAGCAATATTGTTATTAAGGAAAAATATTTTTGATTTGGAGAGATTAACTTCCATACCTGTAGCCATGGCAAAGTCACTCAGGATTTGTTTGTACGCTAGGGCTTCTTTGACTGTGGGGATTCCCTGTAACATGGTATCATCTAAAAATTGTTGATGAGTCAAAGCATATGTCCATTCTCATTTAGTTGAAAGCCCTTAATCTTACTCGTTACTTTAGCATGCTTGATAGACCAACCAAGTCCTTTCATCATGAGGATGAAGAGAAAGGGAGAGAGCGGGTCTCCCTGTCTGAGGCCTCTTGAAGGAATAAAAATCTCGGAGGGAGAGCCATTAACCAATATTTAAAAGCTGGAGGAAGTTACTAGGGCCATGACCCATCTGACCCAGTTATGATCAAATCCAAAAGTAATAAGAACTTTCCTAATATAGGTCTAGTTCACCATATCATAAGCTTTGGCTATGTCCAGTTGCATGATCATTCCAACCTTCCTCTTGCTAGTCAACGAGTGGATCACCTTGTGAGCTTGAATGATGTTTTTTAGAACTTCTCTACCTTCCACATAACCAGATTGTTCCCCAGAAACTAATGTAGGAAGTAGTAGTTTGAGTCTGTTGGCTACTACCTTGGATATTATCTTGTATACCACATTGCATAAATCTATGGGTCTATACTTGTCAGGTGTTTGAGCATTGTCCTGTTTAGGGATCAGGGAGATGAAGGAGGTATTATGCAACTTCAAAATAGTTATGTTCAACTTGGAATCTTCCACCACATTCAAAATATCCTGTTTAACAATATTCCAGCAAGCTTTAAAAAAATCCACATTGAAACCATCCAGACCTGGTTCTTTGCCATTCTGCATATCTTTGAGGACCTCACTATCCTCCTCTTTAGTCACTGGCATGTTAAGGTTGAAACTGTCCTCTCTAGACACCATCTTAGGTATATGTCTAGTTAAGTCCCTGATGAAATGCTCTCTGTCTGAATTGTTTTCCCGAGCTATGTGTCGAAAGTGCTAAACTAACACAACTTCTATATCCTCATGGGAGATAATAAGCTTCCCATCCTCATCCATGATTGAAGAGATCCTATTGTGAGCTCTATTCGCCATGGTGGATCTGTGGAAAAGTTTATTGTTACGCTCTCCTTCTTTTAGCCATTGAACTCTGGATTTTTGTCTCCAAAATATTTCTTCTTGTTTACACAAATTCTCCAAATCTTGATGATGTTTATCAGCTTGATCACTTTTGACTTTATCAAAGCCTTCTGTGATCAGGGCTTGGTTGAGTTCCTGCATTTTGTTTTCAACATATTTTTTCCAGCCAAAATATTGCCAAAATCATTCTTGTTCCAATATTTAAGCTTGAGATTGATGTGCTTTAACCTTTTGTGCAGAAGGAACACTCTTGTTTCGTGAATCTGCAAATCTTTTGACCACCATTTTCAATATTGCTAATAAATTCTAGGTGGGAAAGCCAGATATTCTCAAATCTGAAAGGTTTATTCCTAGGGGTACCTATGCCTTGGATCTCCAGTTGAACCGGCCAGTGATCTGAGCCTCCAAAGGGGAGACTCTAGCTATTATTTCCTTTTCTATGAGCATAAGGTCCTCTGAGATAATGAACCTATCTAACTTGGAGGCTACCTGTGACTCTCATCCTCTTTTGTTGTTCCAAGTAAAGAGGCCATTGTTCGTATTAGTATCAACTAGCTTCATATTATCAATAAAGGTTTGAAATGCTAAAGAGTCTTTACTTAGAACTCTGGTTCCTCCTTTTTCTCTGAAAGTGATTTGATCATGTTGAAGTCCCCTCCCATGATCCAAGGTATTCCTACATGTCTGTCCCTAAGGTCCACAAGGGATTCTAGAAACCTAAGTTTATCATCCATTCTTTGAGGGCCATAAACATTCGTGAATAGATAGGTATCTCTATCTCCTACAGGCTGAATAACCACTGATAAATAATTCCTAGATGCCTTAACATTTATTATGCCAATTTTTTGGGGGTTCCAAAGAGTGAGTATGCCCCCTGCTGTATTCTCTGCTTTGACTTCTAGAAACTCAAATCTACTGAGCCATTTGCTATGTATTTATCTTAACTTTTGAATGGAACATTTTGTTTCCTGGATAAAGATTATATCCAGAGTTGATTGTTTCATTCTATTACTAAGCATTCTCTGTTTTCTTTTACTGCCTAGACCCCTGATATTCCAAGATGTGAACTTCATAGTTAAAGATTTGTAAAGGAGTAGTTGGCTAGATCTTTCATCTTACCTGAATTTATCATTAGCTTTCCACATTCCATTAATAGCTCATTTTGCTTTTTCCTGCGTCTTTTCTTTCCTGGGTTTCTAGATGCTAATTCAAGTGTAGTTTTCATGATTTTCACACCTTTGTTACCCTGCCTATCATTGTTTTTTTTCCTCTCCACCCCCTTAGCCTAAGTTTTCCATAAAAACAACTGCCCTGATGTATTCTATTGAACTCTTCTTGAGGTAACGATTCTACCCCGCCTGTGGTTCCTTGTTTCAAGAATCCTTCCAGATCTAGGTGTTCCCTGTTAAGAATATCCTATAGCTCGTGGTCCTCCAATTCCATCTCACTCTGGGTCATTTCCTAGTCCATCTCCAGTTCTGCATCGCTCATCGCAGTCTCTTTCTATTTATCAATATCATGTGTTTGTTCATGGTTTTCTTCTTTCTCCTTCTCCCTAGGACTTCCTCCCATTGCTTGATCTTCTTTTGTTATCTCTTCGTCCTCTTCAAGAACTTGGAACTTGTTTTGACTGACCTGTTGCCATTCATTTTGACGTTGCTTTGGCCCTCTTTTGTTGCCTTTTCCTCTATGTACCACTTTGTAAAAGATGTTAGTGTCTTTCATTTTATTAGCTTTGCTCTTGTTCTCTACTTTACTGAGAGGACAATCTCTGAATAGGTGCCCATGTTCATGGCATCTATGACATCTGAATGGAATATGCTCATAGTCTACTATTTGCACCCATTCTTCATAAAAGACTTCCAATATTACCTCATCCGGAAGAGCTCAGGATAGATCCATCTCCACACATATCCTTGCAAAGGAAATATATTTTCCCCTTCTTGTGGCTTTAGAAGCTTTGACAAAATACCTAATTTATTGCCTATGTCAGCTAACGATTTAGTTTGCCAGTAATCAAGAGGTAGAGAATAGAGTCTTACCCAGACTGGGACTGAAGTAAAAGTCTCACACTCCAGGACAAAATTCATCATCCATGGCTGCATATAGAGGCTTGCTACTGCATAGAAGTAGGGCCCTCCTTCAAACACTCTGTCTTTATCTTCAATATTTGTGAACACCACAATGAAGAACTACTTTGACCCAAGATGTAGGTCAATTCTCCCTTTAGGTTTCCAGTGGTATTTGATCCACGTCTGTAAAGCTTTTTCAGTGGGCCATAGTCCCATGAATTTACAAATAATAGCATAAGTCCGCATGTGATCCCCATGCACCTGTAGAGCAGGATCATTTAAAACTAATCTGGGTGTGATCTCAGCTTTGGGTTTACAAGGTCCCTTTTGTCTTTTGTCTTTTGTTCCCTATTTTTTGTCTTCTTCCTCTCTTTCTTTTGTGCTATTATTCTCTGTCATTTTGGTGCCCTTAATCTTTTCTTTCGTATTCCTTTTCCCTTCCTCATCAGTACCTCTAGCATTTTCTAGAGGTTTCTTGCCTCTGATGGCCACAACCTCCTTATAGGAGGGGGTGGAGCTCCCTCCTCTGCGTCCTTCCATGGAGATCAACCCCTGCAACAATCTGAAACCCTAGCTGTTCACCCTCCATTCCGCCAGGAACACCAAGTAAAATTAGAGTTTGATATCAAAAATAGTTTGGAAATTAATTAATTAATTCATCTTGAGTTAATTAGTTAAGGAAAATCAAACTTGAAGTCTATGTGAGGACATGCAACAGTTTCTCCTTTGATTGAGGAATTTAACCTTCAGTTAAA
>APFE030807353.1:9658-33310 GCA_000404065.3 Pinus taeda | reverse complement strand
CAATTTAAATTAATTAATACTTTATTAGAATTTAACAATATTATTAGAAATTGACCATAATTTTGAGTGGAGCGTCTGGAGGAAGACCACGCGTTTGGAGGAAGTCCGCCTGATTCAGCAACCAACCAGTGACTGCCCGTTATGCATGCAACTAACCAGGCAACAGCGTTTGGCATCTCCATGATCAACTCTCGCTCTGGTATGGTCTAAACGTCATTAGCTACAGGCTCTACGTGTCCGTCTCCAGGAGCAATCTTCTGCATGGCTTGCTCACACCCGTCCGTTCTGTAGCCTTCATCTCATGCTATTTAACAGTCACTCTTCATTAGATCTCAGTTTCCTTTTCCTCTCCCTGCGCCTCGGCGCAGGGCCGTCCAACCACCCTCTGCAACTAACTTCGATATCATCTTTCTCGGTCAAGACCTGATCACTCTCCTGTTTCGTCTTCTCTAAAGTTTCCATCATGATTTCGGTCTCCTGGTCTCCCTCTGGAACGTGCTGCTCCCGCTCGCAGTTAAAATAGGTACCCTTCCTCCCGATGCTCCCTGTAATAGCATGGTTTGTTCGGGTAGTTTTCTTAAATGGTCTGTATCTGTTTAAATGCCCAGGATCAGTCTCCTATTTGGTTTCACTGATAAGTCTTCCTCTCTTCTACGTTAAAAGTCCAGGAGCAGTCTCCTTCTAGGTTTCTCTGTAAAAGACTAACCTCTCTATTACGTTATGTTTCCTGGTTTTTATGGATGTTTAAATGTGAGCAGTCCCCTTTTTACATTTTTATGGATAGTTTAAACGTGAGCAGCAGTTTTTGAAGAATGTGGTTTGATTTTGTAAAAAAGATAAAATCCATAGTCTATGTTTACAGTCCATGCTCGGACGTTAGACTCAGACTGGGCAACTGGTGGTGTATCATCCAGGTCTATTGCTGCTGCATAGACTGCCATAGCCAATCGCCAGACCTGTCCCCGGATTCTGGTGGCCTTTCTACCGGAAAATCACCGGAATGATTTTTGAATTTCTCTGTCCTATCAACATTCATGGTTTGCAGTAATGACCACCTTCCTAAATCTGCACATCCCTCTTCTTAAGTCAATTTGACGGCGGTTTCCTTTCTTGTCCTCTGCCCCACAAAGCAGATGAACTGGCATTCTGGATTACGTGGGATTGCTTTTTATGACCAAGCAGGACTTATCTAATGAGACTTTTTCTTTCCCTTTCTGAACATTTCAGGATAAGGTTTCCTTTTTGTCCTTTCTGACAAATCCTTTCTCTGATCATTCCAGTATAAGGCTTCCTTTTTGTCCTTTCTGAAAATCCCTTCTGTCAGTCGATCCTTCTATCCAGGCTTTTCTTGACAGTCAATTTTCCCTGTGGATCTGATCTCCTGTCAGTTTCAAATTCCAAGCAGCCTCTCTCTGCCAAGGTAGTTTTAAATGGAAGACCCGGACTCGCCTACCACAATGGCATTAATCAATGCTACCATGGAGGCCGAAAGGGCCCACAACCATTCCTCCACCTGGCACGGCTCAGTGGCATCCATGATCCCTATGAATCCTGCCTCTGGTTTTGATCCTGAGCTGCTCCAGTCAACCCCCGAACTACCTCCAAAAAGCAAACTTACCTCGGAGAACATCCCCGGTACCAGGAAGAAATTTAAAAAAGTTTCGCTCCCGGTCAAAACAGGTCCCCCCGCCAAAGCCATCCACATCACTGGTGAAGTCTTGATAGAACATATTGACAGCCTCCAAAAACTCGCTCTAATTGGGAAATGGTATTTCCCGTTCATGGAGGAAGAGGAAATGCGGAAATGGCTGGCCGAAAAATGGACCCCCATCATTGGATACGTCCCGGTCATCTCGCGTCTTATGAAAGACTGGCTCTCCTTCCATTTCTTAAAAACAGAGGACGTGGACTCCATCCTCAAGCGCCCATGGGTCTGCGGCATGAGTTTCCTTTCTCTCTCGAGGTGGTATCTGGGCTTCGACCCGCTGAAGAACACTCCATCAAACAACATGATTTGGGTAAAGCTCCCAAATCTGCCTCTTGAACTATGGTCCCCAGAAACTCTATCCGAAATAGGAAACTCTATCGGGAAATTTGTATATGTGGACCCATGGTGTCGAGGGGAACGGGACAAAAGAATCGCCTGGATCCTAATAGAAAAGCAATACAAAGGCACCTATCCAGAACACGTGGAGATACCCTGGAATGGGATACAAATTTTTCAGAGGATCGATTTTTGGGGAATTCCGTTCCGCTGCTCCAGATGCCATAAAACAGGTCATTTAATCAGGAACTGCTGCTTTCGCAATCTCCAGAGGCACAAAAAATCCTTTTTATCTGGAAAAAGAATAGTGGACTCGGACACCTTGTAGGGGCATGTCCAGGATTCTTTGCAGGTGCGTGATCTTTCATCTGACAGTCCCATAAAAAGCTCACCTGCTGGTATCCCCGGTTTCGGCTCACCTATCCCCGAACCCCATCAAGAATCCGCGGTCCCTTCCCCTCCAGCCATGAGCATGGAGGCCTTCGAAGTGGGATCCCACACCATCCACATTCCATCCACTTCTCCATCCTCTGACCCCCACCCGCATCGCAGCCCCGGCTCCCTGATAAAGGGAAAGGACCTCTCCCCATCCCCCACGCCACAAAATTCTCCCGCGGAGTCCCCAAAAAATCTGATGGACAGTGACCTTGATCTTTTTATTCACAGAAATTCCATTGATCTTGAGCCGCTCACGATCCACAAACCCAACTTCCCATCTATCAGCCCCAATTCAGCTAAAAACATTACGGTTAGGAAACAAGGGAAGGGGAGCACGAGACACTTCAGAGGCCGAACCATTGCCTCAGACCTGGGCATTACCAATCTGGCCCTTGTGGAAGTTCCGGTTTTGGAATCGGACCCCCCTCGACCTCTTAGAGCAAGCATGGTCGGTGAGCCATCTAAATGACTTTCCTCGTCTAAATGAATATTCGGGGCTTGGGAGCTGGCCCTAAATACACAGCTCTCAAACATTTTTTCAGAACAGCTAGGCCAAAAATAATTTTTATACAGGAAACGATGCACTCCAGCAAGGACACAATCGCATATTTCAGGAGGATGCTCCCAACTTGGTTTCTGGTGGCAATTGGGGCAAATGGTTAGTCAGGGGGACTAGCGGTCATGTGGGATCCGGCATGGATAAAAGCAATTGCATTCAAATGCTGTGCGGGGATTCTGATCACTGCCTCCTACAGAGGCACCGATTTAAAATTAAATCTTTTGAACATCTATGGCCCTTGCAAAAACAGACTTCCCTTTTGGGAAGAGCTTCTTGCCACAGAAATCCTTGACATGGAATCTCTGATCATCGTTGGCGATTTAAACATGACCCTCAGTGCAGACGAATGTTGGGGATCCTGCAGAAAGCATGACAAAATAGGTGAAAGACTAAGAGCTGAATTTATGAGAAGGGACCTTGTGGACATCGCTCCGGTCCCCTTATCCCCGACATGGGACAACGGCAGGTTCGGCCAGGCTTATAAAGCCAAGAGAATCGACCGCATTCTTATCCACGCTGGTATCATTGGAAAATGCGGAATGCCTATCTCTCACACAGCTAATGAATTCTCCTCAGACCACAGGCCTGTCACCCTGGAATGGAGGGACTCAGCTCACTCGAAGGGATACTCCTTTAAATTTAACAGCGTCTTCCTAAATGATCCCTCCTTTATCAACCTCATCACCAACAAGTGGGCGGACCTTCAGGTTTCAAACAGGGCGATGTTCTCCACATTCAGAGAAAAGATCCAAGCCCTGCGCATCTCTGCTAAAGATTGGCAGTCTCGGAAAATTATTAAGGATCGCCTCGTCCTCTCCAAAATCCAATCGGAACTGGATGCTCTAACTTCCCCCTCTTCCTGGAACTCTATGTCCTTCGACAGAAAGAACAGAATTAGAGAACTGTCCAAGAGGAAGAATGCACTGCTGTTAAAGGAAGAGCACTCCTGGCGATTAAAAAGTAGAGCGCTTTGGCTCAAAGCGGGCGATCGAAACACAAAATTTTTCCACTCATATGCCAACGCCAGACGGAAGAACAATGCGATCTGGAATATTTGTGACAGTGAGGGAAACCTCCTCTCCTCTCAGGATGAAATTGCTAGAGCGGCCACCTCCTTTTTCCAAAATCAATATAATCGCAGGCCAAATAACCCCCACGATATGTTTTGGGCGGCGGAACTCGTCCCCACCATGTTCGACCCACAAGCATATGAGGACTTCATAAAACCGGTCAGCGAGGAAGAGCTTCTCACAGCAATGAAAGCCTTCAAAAAGGACAGAAGTCCGGGGCCGGACGGATGGCCGATTGAGTTTTTTATACATTTCTATGATCTGTTTAAAAGAGACCTCCTGCGCATGGTTGAAGCTTCCCGCATGTCGGGACATATCCACAGCTCTCTGTCATCTACCTTCATCGCCCTGATCCCCAAGAAGATCGGATCTGCTTCTCTCCACGACTTCCGCCCCATCTCATTATGCAACTCATTATTCAAAATAATATCAAAAATCATTGCGGAGAGATTAAAGCCCGTGCTAAACAAATTCATCTCCAGGGATCAACATGCCTTCTTAAAAGACAAGAATATATGGGACGCTGTGGCCATGACCCAAGAATGCTTATTCTCCATGGCAACCAATAAATCCGAGGCGGCAATCTACAAAATCGACCTCAAAAAAGCTTTTGACTGCGTGGATTGGGCTTTCCTCCGTATTTTGCTGGCGAAAATTGGCCTCAGAACCAAAGGAATTGAATGGGTTATGGCCTGTGTGGAAAACATCCACTTTTCAGTTATCATAAATGGAATTCCATCTTCCTTCTTCCAAGCTGAGAGGGGGCTTCGCCAGGGATGCCCTCTCTCCCCTTTGCTGTTCATATTAGTCATGAACACACTCAGCTTGAGGATAAACAGGGCAGTTTTGGAAAAGGAATGCCGACCGATCAAAATCTGCAAAGACATCTTCCTCTCCCATAATCTGTTTGTTGACGACATTCTCATTTTTGCAATGCTGTGCAAAAAAACATGGTCCTGTATCCACAATATTTTAAATAAATTCCAATCAGCTTCAGGAATCCTCATCAACAGGGACAAGTCAAAATTGTACCACAACAACACTAATGAAAACCTCATTGCTTGGACTGCATCCCTGCTTGATTGCGCCCAGGAGCCAATTGACAATGGTTTTAAATACCTTGGATTTAACTTAAAGGCAAAGGGCTACCGAATTCAGGATTGGTCATGGCTCACTGACCGTTTCTACCACAGGATCTCGGGATGGGAATGGAGATTCCTCTCCCTAGCAGGCAGATTCATCTTGGTGCAGTCAGTGTTGTCCCAGCTTGCGGTCTATTGGGCCCATCTGTTCCTTCTTCCTTCCTCCATCACAAAAAAAATGAGATCTCTAGCAGCAAACTTTTTATGGGGAGGTCGCTCCTCTCAGACTAAAATCCATCTCGTCAAGATGCAGGACATAACAAGACCCAGGAAGGATGGTGGCTGGGGTCTTTTAAATCTGGAAGCTTTTGGAAAGGCCCTCTTATGCAAATCTCTTCATAGGGGCATCTTTGGGAGCGGCCCATGGAGTCTGCTTATTAACAAGAAATACCTCAAGGGAAAAGGAATTGTTTTCTGGTACAGAAGGAAAATCCTGGGAAAAAAGCGTGGTTCAGCCATATGGTTGGGCTTCAGAAAACTCCATCAGTTCTTCTTGGAAAATCTACAATGGAAAATCTCCACGGGGGCCAGCATTCTCATTGGAATTGACAACATTTTAAATGGCCCTTCCTCTTTTCCTCTCCCCCTGATCCTCTACCTCCAAAATAAAGGAATATTCACTTGGGATAAGTTAATATTTTCCTGGTCAAATTCTACTCCTGTCTGGAAATCTGCTTCTGATCTCCTCCTCCCGCCCCCCCTCTCCCCAATCTGGACCTCTTTCGTTCATGGCCTTTCGTCTCTGCCCATTCACCAGGCTGCTCCTTTGGACACGCTGGTATGGGCCCTCCCTTCCAAGCCCCTCCCCATCTCAGTCAAATCCATTTATGCTGCTATCTCTCCCCCCCCCATGATCTTCCCGGTGACCCTTTGGAAAGTCCCCTGCCCCCTCAAAATGACCCTCTTTCTATGGCTTGTTTTCTGCAATAAAAATCTCACTTGGGAAGTGCTTCAGCAGAGGGGATGGTCTGGTCCGGGGCGCTGTTCCTTATGCCTCATGGCCTCTGAAACCAATCATCATCTGTTCTTCAACTGCCCTTTCTCCTCGCTCATTTGGTTTGATCTCTCCATATACTATGGGTTTCCTCACCTGACTTTCTCCTCTGTTCAGGAAGCAATAAGGTGGTGGAGCGGTCAATCAGACTCGCGGCGCTCCCTCTTCACCCTCTCCTGCTGGCTTATCTGGAAGTGGAGGAACTCTTCCATCTTCCAGGATGCCAAAAGGCCTCTATCCGCTCTCCTCTGTATTGTCAAAGCCTCTCAGGATCCTTGATTTCTCTGTTTACCTGAGACTCTTTTTGGGAAAAGTCATCTGGTTTCTTACTGTAATTATCTTTTTCTTCGCATGATTCTATCTTGCAGAATAATGAAATCCTTTTCTTCTGCCTGTCTCCGGTCCGTTTTGGTGCTAAGCAACGACTGTCGTCGTTTTATGTCACAGTATTCTGATTCTATTCAGCTGTAAGAGGTCGTTTTTTTCTGGACTCTCACGCGGGATGCGCATGCACGATCTCTCTCTGCCAAATGCTACATTAAAGAACTACTGTATTGGTTTGGTCGAAATCTCCAGTCTCTGCCTGTAAGCTAGTTTCGCAGGCGTCTATTCCAGTTTCACATATCTCTGTTTTGTATTTCAGTTTCACATATCTCTGCTGTCTCGGGGTCTATTCACGCCTCCAGCTCCCTATTTCTGGGCATGGCCTCCTCTGTCGAGGTCTTTTATGTAACATCGCTTCTTTCTGAAGCTGAATTATTTTTTACAGAATACACCATTATAGTTTTTCTTCTGGAAAAAAAAATGAACGACGTGTATCATTTCCTTAATTTTAAAATTATTTTATTGATTTTAAACCAAACAGTTCAATTTTCATTCATGAATGTCCAAAACAGTTAAAATTTAAAATATAACATTATTCTATATAAAATATAACATCTCGCACATTTATAATAAATAAACGTTTAATGTTGGGCGTCACATCAAATAATATTGGAATGTGGTGACTTAACCCCGATCCCTAATATGGTCACAACTTAACCTAACATTTTGAAAATAAAATTTATTTAATAAGTAAAATGAAATTATAATTTTAAATTATATTAATTTTATAATAATATAATAAGATATTTAAATAATCGTTTTTATTTTTAATAATTTCTTATTCAAATTATTTGTGTTTCAAATGTTTTCATTGTGGGCCAGTATTTGATCCGGGCTTCCAGTCTGTACATGAATCTTATAAAACGCCACACCGACCGGCTTCGACGCCATGAATTTGAGCTCGGCCCATGAGCATCCATGGCGTCCATGAGCGTCAGGTCTAGAAACTCAGACATTGTGGCCGCTGCGTCGCTCAGATTCGTCGAATTCCGGGAAGCTCGAACCGTTATCAGGCGAATTATAAGTTAATTAACAATAACTTATTTGCCGATAACTTGTTCACCAATGAGTTATCGCATATAACTTATCTACCAATAAGTTATCAATAGATCAGTTTTCTTCAAGGAAGTTATCATTCGATAAGTGCTGTGTTTGCCGTCCGATCATGTAAATTTGGGCCGTTGGATCTCGGCCAATCTGGACCGTTGGATCTGGAAAATCTGGACCGTTGGATCTGGAAAATCTGGACCGTCCGATCTGGTCAATCTGGACCGTTGGATGATAGCAGATCTGGACCGTTCAATCTTGTCAAATCTGGACCGTCAGATCTGGTCGGTCTAGACCGTTGGATCTTGGCAGATCTGGGCCGTCCAATCTTGTCAAATCTGGGCCATCAGATATAGCAGATCTGGTCCGTCAGATCTCAGGCAATCTGGACCGTCAGATCTAGCAGATCTAGGCCGTCAGATCTAGCAGATATGGGCCGTTAGATCTAGGAAATCTGGTCCGTCAGATCTAGGGAAATCTAGACCGTCAGATCTAGCAGATCTAGGCCGTCAGATCTAGAAAAACTATACCGTCCGATCTGACTCATCTGGACCGTTAGATCTTGGAAAATCTGAGCCGTCCAAATCAGGCGATATGGACCGTCAGATCTGGAAAATATGAACCGTCAGATCTAGAAAACAGGGACCGTCAGATCATGTACATCTAGACCGTTGGATCTGAAAAACTATACCGTCCGATCTGACTCATCTGGACCGTTAGATCTTGGAAAATCTGAGCCGTCCAAATCAGGCGATATGGACCGTCAGATCTGGAAAATATGAACCGTCAGATCTAGAAAACAGGGACCGTCAGATCATGTACATCTAGACCGTTGGGTCTGAAAAATGAGTGCCGTCCGATCTGACCAATCTGGACCGTCAGATCTTGATAGATCTAGGCCGTACATTCTCGTCAAATCTTGGCCATCGGATCTCGGGATATATGGACCGTCAGATCTGACAAATATCGGTCGTCAGATCTGACAAATATCGGTCGTCGGATCTGACACATCTGAGCCGTCAGATATGGGTTGATCTGAGCTGTTGATCATGTACAAATCTCGACCGTCGAATATCGACATATCTGACCCGTCGGATCTGGTTTGACCTGAGCCGTTGATCTACACAGATCTGGACCGTCAAATATTAACATATCTGACCCGTCGGATCTGGTTTGATCTGAGCCGTTGATATACGCAGATCTGGACCGTCGAATATCAACATATCTGACCCGTCGGATCTGGTTTGATCTGAGCCGTTGATCTACGTAGATCTGGACCGTCAGATCATGTAGATCTGGACCGTCAGATCACGTAGATCTTGACCGTCAGATCTAGCAAATCTGGGTCGTCCGTTATTCCAAATCTAGGCCGTCTGATTTCGGACAATATGGACCGTCGGATTTAGAAAATATGGGTCGTCGGATCTGACAGATCTGGTCGTTGGATATTAGACAATCTGAGCGGTCGGATCTGGCAAACGTGTGCCGTCTGATCTGGCCGATCTGGAACTGTTTTAATATTCTCCGGTGTGGATGGCTTCATATTCGTGAATGTTACTAAGATTTTAACATTGTAATAGGGCAGCCATTGAAATACATAACGAGCACCATTCCTGCCAGGGATTCAACTGTGTGCGCCTCAAGTGCGCTGCGTTCATAGTCAGGAACCCCGCTAATCGAAACCCCCGAATTCGCTGAATCTGAGCGACCCTATTCATAAGCAAACTGTGGGCGATGGCAAATTCAGTAACTACTTCATTGTCTTTGCCGCAGACTGAGCACTGTGGACTCTGCAGGGGAGTTACTATATTTACTATATTCGTAATAGGCAGACTTAGTGTCTCCGCCATTGCTATAGAAATATTAGAAAGCTTCATGTTCATTTACCTCATTTACCTATACTTAAACTCCTAATTTCCCAATGAAGGTTACTGCCTGTTAGGAGGGCAAGCTTCAAATCTCCCTTGCCTCCCGCTTTCTAAATATCCTCCTTCACTGCCAATTTTCCAGTTTTTCTGAGGCGCTTTTCTTGAGTTCGCTGCTTCATTAACGAAGTACAACTTTTAAGTATGAGTTTTAAAAGATTTAAAAATATATATTATGTAAAGAGACTTTTGGGTTGTAGATCTGTTCATATACACCCCTTTTTAACGGTTTTTTTTTTTTTTTTGGAGTGGACAGCCAACTTCATCATGAAATTTTCAACTGTGATGGGGTAACCAATACTTTGTTGTGGGGTTTCATTGCGGCAGAAGAGAAGCTGGCTGATAAGCAATGAAGCGTTTTTCTCGTGAGAAACTATGAATGGTCCATGGTGGTACAATTTTGAGAATGCTTGGTGAGAGTTGAATGTCACATGATGACTAAAAATATTCAGGATTTTTATTCATTCCTTAGAAAAGGTGAGAGGAAAAAAAAAGGGTTATAACAGGAGTCTTATTCATTATTGTATAGAGAAAGTTGAGAGTTCAATAGAGAATTCAGTGGAAAAAAAGTATCCATTCCCTAGAAAAGGTGAGAGGAAAAAAAAGGGGCTATAACAGGATTGTATTCCTTGCATAGAAAGTTGGGAAAGTTGGGAGTTGAATGGAAGAACAGGTTATAGTTTTGCTAGTTACAGTTATTGTGTGGATAGTTATTTATGTTATTATATTTTTTTAATTTTAATTTTAATCTTATGGCTATTAAAAAATGATGGTATATTTTTGTTGTTTCAGTTAATAATAGATGAAATTTCAAATATTAATTATATTATGTTTTTAAATCCATGTTTACATTTTTACATTTACTTAATATAATTATGAGATTACAATGCAAATTATTAAATAACAAATCGTATTATGGTAACATAACAAATGACAAATGACACTACATCACAAATTGAAAATGACTACTATCCACATTTTTACTCATTTGGTAATGACTACGATCCACATCTTTACTCATGTGGTTGTGTTAATCTGTAAAGACATTACATTATTTTGGTAATGACTCTATATTGTTTATTACATTAATTTTTTTATTATTGCATTTTTTATTATTTTGAATCTTATTATAATAGTTTTAAAAGTTATTTGTTAGAACTAATGCTATATGAAATATTGTTCTCAGTGTGAATAGCAAGGTTCCATTGTCATAATGAGTTTTCAACAATTAAATTATGAGAGTTAAGGTTTAGTTTTCATGCCCATTGATAGAGAGATGATTTAGTACGCATGGGTAGTAGTGATGGAGATATGCTTTACTAATTCATGATGAGTCCTAATATTTGTTTTGGGTTTGGTCTTTCCTCTTTCCATAAAGAAAATTGTAGTACATGAAATTTGTCTCTTCATTGCAAAACATTGAGGTGAGGTTGTAAGTGTTGAAGTCTCTTTTGAGTTCCCCTTATTGTCTCCACATGTGGATGACTTTTTATCTTTTTACTTTTGATCTTACTCTTTGATTTTATAATTTTTTCATCACTTATGCACTCATTTGGGCTATTGTCTAACTAACTTAGTCACTTTTGGAAATCATTGATATCATTTTGGTGTCAATTAGTGCCATGGGTGGTTAAAAATTTTTTGGGGGGAAACAAGCATCTTTCATCTTTGGTTTGAATCATTATTTGAATCGGCAAATTGGTCACATTGCCCCCTGTTTATTGCTCTTTTAGAGCCCTACATTTTTGTATTGTGATCTACATTCTAGTTGGCATTGTTTTGTTGACAATTCATAGAGCTACTAAACAATGGATCCAATGATCTTGAATTAATGGTGACATACTCCCCAATTCCCATGTGTGGAGGGGACACAATTCTTATGAAACAATAAACAACTTAACTTTCCTTTATTTGTGGGTTGACAGTGTTACTAATCTAAATCTTACTTGGCATGCACTTGGGTTTTCCTTCTCCATAATTTCCCTCTCAAAAATGCACCACTACATGTCACCCTTATCTTTATTAATTGTGTTTGCAAATAGTAGATCAAAATTGCAATTATGGACAAGCTTAAAGATGGAAAAGCTCATTGTATGTTTATTTTCATAAAATGAAAGCGTAAATGACATTAACTTCAGATAAGTGAGCTCATTATATGTTTATTCTCGCAAAATTAAAGAAATATTATTCAATAAACCATCAATTATAAATTATGTTCAAGTGTCCTACGAAACTTGACCATCAATTCAACATATAAAATATGATGTGAATGGAACATGTGTCTCATGGCAAAATAGCTCTTTGAACATACATCTTCAATTATATTTATAGTGACAATCATAGATTATTCATTTACCACCATCAAATATTACGAAATCATGAGAGGTCGTGTATACCAATAAATTAGTTCTATTAAGATAGAGCAATTGTAACATTAAATATTGAACTTAGCATTTTATCTAAACCAAGGAAAACATCAACATGCATTTTTAGAATTTTTAGAATGTGAAATTACATCCTAGAGACAATGTTGATTATGATGATCAAAATTGTTTTCTAAAATGTACATACCCACTAGTGTACAATAGCGATGTATATCTCTAACATCATATATTAATGTATGTAAATACAATAACAATCAACAAAAGGCTTAATATTTCTAAACACTCCAAAGTTCATGTTTATGCCATGTAAATAGTGATCAACAAAGGCTTAATAAACATCAATATCGAAACACTCATTATCAATGTGCTTTAACACGGATTGTAATTGTAAAGCAATGCATATCAAAACACTTTTTATTTGTGTTTTAGCGCAAATTGTAAATACAAAGCAGTGAATATTTGCACACTTTTATTGTAATTGTAAAGCAATGCATATCAAATTACTTTTTATTTGTGTTCTAGCCTAAATTGTAAATACAAAGCAGTGAATATTTGCACACTTTTTAGCGCAAATTGTAAATACAAAACACTGAATATTTGCACACTTTTAAGACACTTTTAAGCAGTGATATAACAATGGTAAATAATAACCACAGTGATGATATCATGTAACAACGGTAAATAGTAATCAAAATTTTAACAATATCACAAATTTATTATTATTGATATTGTAAGGAAGTAACAACAATATAGTGATCAATATTTCAATAATATTACAAGTTTATTATCATGTAGCAATGATAACTAGTGATCAATATTTTAACAATATCACAAGTTTATTATTATTAATATAACAACAATAAATAGTGATCAATATTTTAACAATATCACAAATTTATTATCATGTAACAACGGTAAATATTGATCAATATTTTAACAATATCGCAAGTTTATTATTATTGATATTGACCAACTGTCCATAGTGCTAATAAAGACATTTATTATTATTGATATTGACATAGTAGTGAATTATGTCATGTTATGTTGCTCGACCCTGTCCATAATGCTAATAAAGACATCGTTTAGGACACAAGTTTATTATTATTGATATTTACAAATTGTTATTGACATTGACCAAGTGTAAAGAAATAGTAGTGAATTATGTCATCTTATGGTTTATTATTATTGATATTTACAAATTATTATTGATATTGACCAAGTGTAAAGAAATAGTAGTGAATTATGTCATGTTATGTTGCTCGACCAACTGTCGATAGTACTAGTACTAATAAAGACATCAACAGTACTAGTACTAATAAAGACATCAACGTTTAGGACAAAAAAATAAGGAAGTGACCAACTGTCCATAGTGCTAATAAAGACATCAATGTTTAGGTCACACGTTTATTAGCACTCTCAACAGTCAGTAGAGCAACATAACATGACACAATTCACTACTATTTAAGACACGTTTAGCACTCTCGACAGTTGGTAGAGCAATATAACATGACATAATTCACTACTATTTAAGACATCAACGTTTAGGACAGAAAAATAAGGAAGTAACCACTGTAGATAGTGATCAATATTTCAACAATATCACAAGTTTATTGTTATTAATATTGACACAATGTAAGGAAATAGTGTTGAATTATGTCATGTTATGTTGCTTGACCACCATAGTGCTAATAAAGACATGTATTATTATTGACATTGACAAAGTGTAAGGAAATAGTGGTGAATTATGTCATGTTATGTTGCTCAACCAACTGTCCATAGTAAGAAAATAGTAGTGAATTATGTCATGTTATGTTGCTCAACCAACTGTCCATAGTGCTAATAATAGTGCTAATAAAAACATTTATTATTATTGATATTGACAAAGTGTAAGGAAATATTTATTATTATTGATATTGACAAAGTGTAAGGAAATAGTGGTGAATTATGTCATGTTATGTTGCTCAACCAACTGTCCATAGTGTAGTGAATTATGTCATGTTATGTTGCTCAACCAACTGTCCATAGTGCTAATAAAGATATCAACGTTTAAAACAGAAAAATAAAGAAATAACCACTGTAAATAGTGGTCAATATTTCAACAATATCACAAGTTTATTATTATTGATATTGACCATGTAAAAAAATAGTATTGAATTATGTTATATTGCTCGACCAACTGTCCATAATGCTAATAAAGACATCAATGTTAAAGGCAGAAAAATAATGCCATCCAATATGTCAAAGTAATGCCATCCAATATATCTTGAAACCCAATGTTGATGATGTGAAATTCCACTGTCCATAGTGCTAATAAAAACAAAGTATTTTCTTAATCATGAAACCCAGTGTTGATGTTGTGAAATTCCACTGTCCATAGTGCTAATAAAAACATCAATGTTTAGGGCGGGCAGAAAAATAATGACAGTATTTTCTTAATCATGAAACCCATGTTGATGATGTGAAATTCAACGGTCTACAGAAAAATAATGAAACCCAATAATGAAACCTGTGTTGATGATGTGAAATTCAACGGTCTACAGAAAAATAATGCCATCCAATATGTCAAAGTATTTTCTTAATCATGAAACCCAGTTTGATATGTGAAATTCAACGATATCAAAGTATTTTCTTAATCATGAAACCCAGTGTTGATATGTGAAATTCAACGGTGTACAGAAAAATAATGTCATCCAATATGTCAAAGTATTTTCTTAATCATGAAATCCAGTGTTGATATGTGAAATTCAATTCAACAACAGTCTACAATGCTCAAATACCATCAAAATGAGCATGAGCATTGACGTATTTTCTTAATCATGAAATCCACGGTTCATGATGTAAAATTCAATTCAACAGCGGTCTACAATGCTCAGATACACCATCAAAATGCCTAACATTCAAATGTATTTTCTTAATCATGAAATCCAGTGTTCATGATGTGAAATTGAAATTCAACTGTCTACAATGTATTTTTTTAATCATGAAATCCAGTGTTCATGATGTGAAATTGAAATTCAACTGTCTACAATGCTCAGAAACACCATGAAAAAGCCAACATTCAAGATGCATTTACCATAATAGAAAAAGCCGACCTTCAAGATGCGTTTAGGAGAGAAAGATAATGCCATCCAATATGTGAAAAAGTATTTTCTTAATTATGAAATCCACTATTCATGATGTGAAAAAGCCAACATTCAAGATGCATTTACTCCTTCAAGATGCGTTTAGGAGAGAAAAATAATGCCAGCCATTTACCATAATAGAAAAAGCCAACCTTCAAGATGCGTTTAGGAGAGAAAAATAATGCCATCCAATATGTGAAAAAGTATTTTCTTAATCATGAAATCCACTGTTCATGATGTGAAATTCAACTGTCTAGAATGCTCAGATACACCATGAAAAAACCAATCTACAATGCTCACAAAGACCATGAAAAAGCCAACATTCAAGCCAACCTTCAAGATACATTTGCCGTCATATATTCAAAGTGAAGTATAACCAACAAAAAGCAGTGATTGTATAACTATATTCATAGCATGATACCACAGTGTTCTCAAAATTCAAAGTGAAGTATAACCAACAAAAAGCAGTGATTGTATAGCTATATTCATAGCATGATACCACAGTGTTCTCAAAATAGATCCATATGAATTAGGCTAATAAACAGGTGTTTGATCCACAACGAAGTATAACAGTCCTCAAAGCACATATACCACGTATTTAGAGTAGATTATCACTA
Organism: Pinus taeda; assembly: GCA_000404065.3. Lineage (NCBI taxonomy): Eukaryota > Viridiplantae > Streptophyta > Pinopsida > Pinales > Pinaceae > Pinus > Pinus taeda. Next base: position 17,584 of record APFE030807353.1, on the reverse strand, counting down.
TCTACAAATCAACAGTTGTTTGATCCACAAGGAAGTATAACAGTCCTCAAAGCACATATACCACGTATTTAGAGTAGATTATCACTACAAATCAGAGATGAGCGCGGCAACGAATGAAATTGTAACCCCAAACTGTTGCGGAAGTGTGACTGTGCAAGTGACGCATACAAATAATTAAATGTTTAACTGGCCATGTATTAAGAGTACTGCCAAAGAGATCAAAACTAGTTGAAGAACCTCAGAACAGTCATGAATTTGGAGTCTGGACATAGCCAACAGGCAGTTCAGAATATTGGCCGAGAAGGATCAAAACTTTACGACCCATAAAGGCAACTCCAGGTTGTCATCTCCAACAACCATCTCACCGAAGCAGCTGTTATGCAATAACGCCCAAGAGCCAACTCCAGAGAACAAGAAGCCACGACACGGCTGCCAAAAATACTCCAATATCTTCATCCTGCTTGGCAGAACGAGAAAGCTGGCTATAAAACAACTGATAACGACTACTCCAATATCTTGATCCTCCTTGGATGAATAACGCTGGCCATAAAAGACATTTGAGATCAAGTCTTGGAAAATAGTACTGAGATGAACAATCACATTACATGCTCTGGATTTGCAGTGGAATGTTCAAGTTTCAACTGACAGTCCGTTATTTTTGTTGAAATCGATAATCAGCATGCCTCTTCTGTCATAGTTCGAATCCCATCTTAATTATTGAATGAAAGGCCGAAAGCCTCATGGAATTGATAACATGATAACATTTGGTGGTTGAAATGCTATTCCCATATGCTAGAAGATAATCACTACCTGTGTGACTTGGTGCACTCCCTTTTATCATTCTCTATTGCATCAGATAATGCTGTCTGACTTTCGAAAAGATCAATTTTGAAAATCTTTGCAACTCTTTCAAGGATATAATGAGAAGTGGAATCATCAGGTATCCAGAGGGCTCAAGGTTGAGTGGGAGTGGGAGGCACCCACGTCCTATTTTCATTATCCAAAATATTTTCATTATCCAAAATATTCCCGGTATAAGCCCGGAGGAGCCAATGGATATAGCACCGATCCACACCTCTTAGGGGGGATAGATGTGGTGGTGTCTGCAGTCTACCGAGCTGCTGAAGGGATTCGGGTAGACAATAATACATGATAAAGGAGAAAATCCTATAAACCCTTAGCATTATGCAAATACCAGTAAAAAGAAAAATACGCTTCTTCAACTATCTTGCAGAAGCTCTGGCACTCATTTTAGAGTGCCTGCCTTTTTTAGGCTTGGTATATACCGCCCTTCAAACAGAGAAAAAGGTGGAGGATTTCTAATTGCTGTAATAAGCAAGGGTTTGTCCGACATCAAGATGCTTTCCCACGAAGATCAGAGGCTGTTGGTCGGAGAGAATCCATTATTTGGCCTGATCTTATCTTTTGACATCTTTAACGGTGTAAAAGCTCTCAACCTCGAGAGTTATGGTCTTAACAAGAGTTTTGACAAAGATGAAACTGGAATATAACAATCAGATATACCTCACAAGCAAGCAATTCCATAAGAAAATGAGAAACTGTTGCCTCCCAAGGATGAGAAATGTAATTCATGAACTAAAAGGAAAACAAATGTAATTCATAAACTAAACGGAAAAGCTCTTCCAAGGATGACAAATGTAATTCATGAACTAAAAGGAAAACAAATGTAATTCATAAACTAAACGGAAAAGCTCTCCCAAGCCAAACCTCGAGAGTTATGGTCTTAACAAGAGTTTTGACAAAGATGAAACTGGAATATAACAATCAGATATACCTCACAAGCAAACAATTCCATAAGAAAATGAGAAACTGTTGCCTCCCAAGGATGACAAATGTAATTCATGAACTAAAAGGAAAACAAATGCAATTCATAAACTAAACGGAAAAGCTCTTCCAAGGATGACAAATGTAATTCATGAACTAAAAGGAAAACAAATGTAATTCATAAACTAAACGGAAAAGCTCTCCCAAGCCAAACCTCGAGAGTTATGGTCTTAACAAGAGTTTTGACAAAGATGAAACTGGAATATAACAATCAGATATACCTCACAAGCAAGCAATTCCATAAGAAAATGAGAAACTGTTGCCTCCCAAGGATGACAAATGTAATTCATGAACTAAAAGGAAAACAAATGTAATTCATAAACTAAACGGAAAAGCTCTTCCAAGGATGACAAATGTAATTCATGAACTAAAAGGAAAACAAATGTAATTCATAAACTAAACGGAAAAGCTCTCCCAAGCCAAAACTTTAAGCAGTTGCCAAAAAATAACTCTCTGCATAAACAATTTTGGAGATCTTCAAGATGCATTTGCTATCATATATTCAAAGTGAATTATAACTAACAAGGGCAGTGATCATAAAACTATATTGATAGCATGATGCCACAGTGTTCTCAAAGTAGATCCATATGAACTATGCTAATAAACAATTGTTTGATCCACAAGTATAACAGTCCTCAAAGCACATATACCATATATTTAGGGTAGATTATCACCATCTACAAATCAGAGACGAGCGCAGCAACGAATGAAATTGAAACCACAAACTGTTCTCAACAATTAACGGAAGTGTGACTGTGCAAGTGAACCATACCAGTAATTAAATGTTTAACTATTCAAGTATTTAGGCCATGCCTTAAGAGTACCGCCAAAGAGATCATAACTAAGTAGTAACCGAGAGCTGAAGAACCTCAAAACAGTCATGAATCTGGACATAGCCAACAGGCAGTTCAGAAAATTGGCAGAGAAAGATCAATACTTGTAAAGGCAACTCATAAAGGCATCTCCAACGACCTTATCACCGAAGCAGTTGTTCTGCAATGTCGCCCAAGAGCCAACTCCAGAGAACAAGGAGCCACGATACCACTGCTAAAAATACTCCAATATCCTCATCCTGCTTGGCAGAATAAGAAAGCTGGCTATAAAGCAACTGCTAACGACTACTCCAATATCTTCAACATCCTTGGCATAATAATGTTGGCCATAAAAGACATTTGAGATCTAGTCTTGGAAAATATTACTGAGATGAACACTCACATGACATGCTCTGAATTTGCAGTGTAATGCTCAACTGACCTTCGGCTATTAGTATTTTTGTTGAAAACGATAAACAGCATGCATCTTCTGTCATAGTTCGAATCCCATCTTTTGGATGAAAGGCTGAAAGTTCATGGAATTGATGATATTTGGTGGTTAAAATGCCATTCCCATATGGTAGATTATAATCACTACCTGTGTGACTTGGTGCACTCCCTTGTATCATTCTCTATTGAATCAGATAATGCTGTCTGCCTTTCTAAAAGATTAATTTTGAAAATCTTTGAAACTCTTTCGAGGATATAATGAGGCACCCATGTCCTATTTTCATTATTCAAAATATTCCTAGTATAAGCCCCAGAGGAACCAATGGATATGAGCACTGATCTGCACCTCTTTACAGGGGATGGATGTGGTGGTGTCGCAGCCTACTGAACCGCTGAAGGTATTCGGGTAGACAGTGATGCATGATAAAGTAGGAATTCTTATAAACCTTTAGCATGATGCAAAATACCGTTAAAAAGGAGAATACACTTCAACTATTTTGCTGAAGCTCTGACACCATTTTAGAGCGTCTGCTTTTATTAAGTTTGATCTCAATACCGCCCTTCAAAAAGGGAAAAAGGTGGAGGCTAGATTCCTTCTGATTGTTGTAATAAGCAACGGTTGGTCCGTCAAGAAGATGCTTTCCTGCGAAGATCAAACGCTGCTGTTCGGAGGGAATCTCTTCTGTGGCCTGGATCTTCTTTGATATCTTTAAAGGTGTAAAAGCTCTCAATTTCGAGAGTTATGGTCTTAATAAGAGTTTTGACAAAGATCTGCTTCTTGAAACTGGAATATAAATAACCGATATACCTGTAAATCATCAGATATACCTGTAAAATCATCACAAGAAATTTTTTTGGTCAAAATTGTTTATTTATCAAACATATTATGAAAAAACAGTACCAAATTCCATAAGAAAATTAGTTTTTGTTGCCTCCTCCCAAGGATGACAAATTCATAAACTAAAAGGAAAAGCTATCCAAAGCCAAAACATTAAGTAGATGCCTTGGAAATAACTCTTCACATAAAACAATTTTGGAGAGCTTCAAGATGCATTTGCAAGGATGACAAATGTAATTCATAAACTAAAAGGAAAAGCTATCCAAAGCCAAAACTTTAAGCAGTTGCCAAAAATAACTCACATAAACATTTTGAAGAGCTTCAAGATGCATTTCCCATCATATATTCAAAGTGAATTATAACCAACAAGGGCAGTGATCATATAACTATATTGATAGCATGATACCACAGTGTTCTCAAAATAGATCCATATGAACTATGCTAATTTACAGTTTTCTGATTCAGAAGGAAGTATAACAGTTCTCAAAGGACATATACCATGTATTTAGGGTAGATTATCACCATCTACAAATCAGAGATGAGCGCAGCAACGAATGAAACTGAAACCCCAAACTGTTGTCAACAATAAACGGAAGTGTGACTGTGCAAGTGAAGCATACCAGTAGTTAAATGTTTAACCATTTAAGTATTTAGGTCATGCATTAAGAGTACTGTCAAAGAGATCATAGCTAGGTAGCAACCGCGCGCTGAAGAACCTCAAAACAGTCATCAATCTGGACATAGCCAACAGCAGTTCAGTACATTTGCCGAGAAGCATCAATATTCGTAAAGGCAACCCATAAAGGCATCTCCAACGACCTCACCGAAGCAACTGTTCTACAAAATCTCCCAAGAACCAAATCCAGAGAACAAGAAGCCACGATACGGCTGCTAAAAATACTCCAATAGCTTCATCCTGCTTGGCAAAATAAGAAAGCTAGCTATAAAACAACTGCTAACGACTACTCCAATATCTTCATCCTCCTTGGCAGAATAACGCTGGCCATAAAAGACATTTGAGATCAAGTCTTGGAAAATTGTACTGAGATAAACACTCACATGACATGTTTTGGATTTGCAGTGGAATGCTCAACTGATTTTCGGTTAATTTTGTTGAAATTGATAATCAGCATGCCCTTCTGTCATAGTTCGAATCCCATCTTAACTATTGGATGAAAGGCTTAAAGGCTCATGGAATTGATGACATTTGGTGGTTGAAATGTCATTCCCATATGGTAGAAGATAATCACTACTGTGTGATTTGGTGCACTCCCTTTTATCATTCTCTATTGCATCAGATAATGCTGTCTGACTTTCTAAAAGATTAATTTTGAAAAGCTGTGCTACTCTTTCAAGGATATAATGAGTAGTGAATCATCAGATATCCATCATTCATCATTCTCTACTGCATCAGATAATGCTGTCTGACTTTCTAAACGATTAATTTTGAAAATCTGTGCTACTCTTTCAAGGATATAAAGAGTAGTGGAATCATCAGATATCCAGAGGCCTCAAAATGGAATGTGAGGCACCCAGATCCTATTTTCATTATCCAAAATATTCTTGGTATAATCCCTGGAGGAACCAATGGATATGAACACCAATCTGCACCTCTTACAGGGCACAGATGTGGTGGTGTCGCAGTGTACTGAGCCGCAGAAGATTCCTGGTATAAGCCCTCGACGAACAAATGGATATGAGCACCGATCTGAACCTCTTACATGGGAGAGATGTGGTGGTGTCGCAGTCTACTAAGCTGCAGAAGGGATTCGGGTAGACAATGATGCATGATAAAGGGGAAATTCCTATAAACCCTTAGCATTACGCAAAAACCGTTAAAAAGGAGTATACACTTTTTCAACTATATTGCGGAAGCTCTGGCACTCATTTTAGAGTGTCTGCTTCTTTTAAGCTTGATCTTAATACCGCCCTTCAAACAGGGAAAAAGGTGGAGGATAGATTCCTTCTGATTGTTGTAATCAGCAAGGGTTAGTCCGTCATCAAGATGCTTTCCTGGGAAGATCAGACGCTGCTGGTCGGAGGGAATCCCTTCTTTGGCCTGGATCTTATCTTTGACATCTTTAACGGTGTAAAAGCTCTCAGCCTCGAGACTGATGGTCTTAATAAGAGCTTTGACAAAGATCTGCATCTTGAAACTGGAATATAACTGCATCTTGAAACTGGAATATAATTAATAGATATCCCTTATTTGGCCTGGATCTTATCTTTGACATCTTTAACGCTGTAAAAGCTCTCAGCCTCGAGAGTGATGGTCTTAATAAGAGCTTTGACAAAGATCTGCATATTGACACTGGAATATAATTAATAGATATCCCTTATTTGGCCTGGATCTTATTTTTGACATCTTTAACGGTGTAAAAGCTCTCAGCCTCGAGAGTGATGGTCTTAATAAGAGCTTTGACAAAGATCTGCATATTGACACTGCATATTGACACTGGAATATAATTAATAGATATCCCTGTAAAGTATCACAAGCAGGTTTTTTTTGGTCAAAAATGTTTATTTATCAAAATATTACGAAAAAAACAGTACTATCAAATTCCACAAGAAAATGAGAAACTATCAAATTCCATAAGAAAATGAGGAAACGTTGCCTCCCAAGAATGACCAATGTAATTCATAAACTAAAACGAAAAGCTCTTTAAACCCAAAACTTTACACAGTTGCCAAAGAATAACTCTTCACAAGCTGTTTTTTTTGTCAAAAATGTTTATTTATCAACATATTACGAAAAAACAGTACTATCAAATTCCATAAGAAAATGAGAAACCGTTGCCTCTTTTTTGTCAAAAATGTTTATTTATTAACATATTACGAAAAAACAGTACTATCACAGTACTATCAAATTCCATAAGAAAATGAAAAACCGTTGCCTCCCAAGAATGACCAAATGTAATTCATAAACTAAAACGAAAAGCTCTCCAAACCCAAAAGTTTACACAGTTGCCAAAGAATAACTCTTCACATAAAACAACGAAGAGTAGGAACTAGGAACACTAACAAGGCAAGGCTGTGTGACAAAATGTTATACACTAAACTACAAAGAAAATAAAATGCAGAACGCAATATATCGTTGATAGCTAAATTTACATTCAAAATAAAATACAAGAAAAAAGAATTTTTAAGATATGAAAGCTTAAACAGAAAAACAAAGACCGCTAGTAAATAGAAACCCAGAAAGACAGAAACCCAAACAGCTTGCATATCAAGAAATATAAGCTACAGAAAATAATATTACCGTCAATAACCACATATAGTCAGAGGCTGCTAGTGGGAGGGAAGCCCTTTTTGACCTGGATCTTCTCTTTGACATCTTTAACGGTGTAAAAGCTCTCAACCTCAAGAGTGATGGTCTTAATAAGAGTTTTGACAAAGATCTGCATCTTGAAACTGGAATATAACGAACAGATATACCTGGTAGAGTATCACAAGCAATTTATTTTATTTTATTTTTGTCAAAATTGGTTATTTATCAACCTATTACGAAAAAACAGTATCAAATTCCACACAAAAATGAGAAACCGTTGACCCCAAGAATGACAAATTTGATTCATAAACTGAAAGGAAAAGCTCCCCAACGCCAAAACTTTGAGTTGCCAGAAAATAACTCCTCACATAAAACCACCAAGAGTAAAACTCTAACAAGGTTGTGTTTGAGTGGCTTGTAATGTTATAAAGTGAAAGTGACTTTATAAATGATAAATGGTAAAGTCAATGTTAAATTTTTTTTAGACATAAAGTTACAATGTGGGTACATAAAGTGAGAGTGACTTTATAATTGGAAAATATTTTAAAGTGAGAGTGACTTTATAATTGGAAAATATTTAAATGAATCTGAGTCATTAGATGACTTTATAAAGTGAAAGTAATTTTATAAATGGAAAATAATAGATGAGTTAAAAAATAGAAAGCGTGAACATTTATTCTATTATAATGGTGCGAATAAATCAAACAGGCATA
>APFE030807347.1:35656-53597 GCA_000404065.3 Pinus taeda | reverse complement strand
CTCCCCCAGATGCAGCGACTTCAGCCAGGCTCGCTGCTGCCCACTGACATAGTTACGCAAGTAGGCCTCTAGCCACTTGTTAACTATCTCTGTCTGCCCGTCCGTCTGTGGGTGATAACTGGTACTTAATGTCAACTCCATCCCCACCAACTGGAAAAGCTCCTGCCAAAATCCGCCCATGAAACGGTTGTCCCTGTCACTGGTGATGGTCTTGGGAAGACCATGTAACCTGAAAATCTCTCTGAAGAACAGCTCGGCCACCTGCGCTGCTGTGTAGTGTGCAGATATGGCGAAAAACTGTGAGTACTTTGTTAGCCGATCAACGACGACAAAGATGCAATCCTTGCCCTGTACCATGGGCAACCTTGTGATGAAGTCCATCGAAATACACTCCCATTTCCCCTCCGAAATGGGAAGAGGTTGCAATAGTCCGGCTGGATGGTTCATCTCCCCCTTGTTCCTCTGGCAAACATCGCACTCCCGAACATGCTGGAGTACGTCCTCCTTGAGGCCCTTCCATGAGAACCTCTCTCTAATGGCCCTGTAGGTTTTGGTAAAACCCCTGATGATCTGCCAATGGTGAATCATGTGACGCCTAAAGTAACTTCTTCTTGAACTGAGATCCCTTAGTCAAGAAGATCCGGTCCCTGTAATAGATGATCTCATCGACCACCCTGTACCTGTCATCCGCCACCTACCCATCCATAACCTCACATGCAAATCTATCCTTGGAGTACTCTACTAGGAGTCAAGCCCTCCAGTCTGCGTCCAAGCTCATACGAGACAACGTAGCTGGTCTACGTGAAAGGGCATCTGCTACCACGTTGTTCTTACCTTTGACATACTCAATGTCAAAGTCATATGCTTGGATCTTACTGATCCACTTCTACTACCTCTTTTGTAGCTGCTTCTGCTCCAAAAAGAACTTGAGGCTGTTGTAATCAGTCCTCACCCTGAACCTGTTGCCCACCAAATACTGTCGGTACTTGCCCAATGCATGCATGATGGCCAGCATCTCCTTCTCGTATATAGAATACAACATCTCGTACGGAAGGAGCTTCTAGCTCTCAAAGGTTATAAGGTGACCTCCCTGCATCAACACTGCGCCAATCCCCTCTCCTGAAGCATCACACTCCAAAACAAATGGCTGCATAAAATCTGGCAATGCAAGCACTGGGCAGCTGCTCATAACCTCCTTGAGCTTGTCAAAGGCTCGTTGCGCTATATCCGACCAACTGAATGCCCCCTTCCTCGTCAAATCTGTCAAGGGTGCAGCAAGCTGTGAGAAACCCTTGACGAACTTCCAGTAGTAAGTGCAAATGCCAATGAATCCTCGAAATTCTGTCACATTTCTCGACACTGGCCAATCTCTGATGGCCCTGATCTTCTCCTCGTGGACCCTCACTCCGTCCACCCCTATGACGTGTCCCAAGTATAACATCTCCATCAACCCAAACTCACACTTGGAGAGCTTGGCATAAAACTGTTGCTCTTCCAAGATGCGCAATACTGTCTCAATGTGCTGGAGATGCTCCTCCCAAGTCTTGATGTAAATGAGGATATCATCAAAGAACACCAACACAAACTTCCTTAAGTGATTGCGGAAGATGTGATTCATGAAAGACTGGAATGTAGCTGGGGCGTTGGTTAGCCCGAAGGGCATCACCAAAAACTCAAAGTGCCCATAATGACACCTGAAGGCGGTCTTGGGAATGTCCTGTTCCCTCACACGAATCTAATGGTACCCAGATCTCAAATCAATCTTTAAGAAGAATTGTGCTCCGCTCAACTCGTCCATCAACTCATCGATCCTGGGTATGGGGTACCTATTCTTCAGGGTCTTCTTGTTTAGGGCCCTGTAGTCAATGCACATCCTCAATGTACCGTCCTTCTTCTTCACCAACACCATGCAAGAAGCAAAAGGACTCATGCTCGGCCGAATGTGCCCAAGAGCTAGCGACTCCTGAATGGCCCACTCAATCTCATCCCGATAGGCCTTGGGGGTAATCATTGCCTTTATGCCCTGCTCAAGCTCGATGGTGTGCTCAAACCCCCGGGTCCGATGGCTATCCCGGCGAAATCTCCCCAAATACTGTGGCATACCAATCAAGGATGGACTATATCTCCGGGTGCAGTGCCTGCCCTGTAGTCCCTGTCTCCGATGCACGCAACTCCACTACCCACACTACATCCCCCTTCCGGAAAACTACCTCCATCCGATGAGCTGAAACAGTCTGAGGCAGGTATGTGTGTTCTCCCCATATCTTCTCATGCCTCCCTGTCTTCTCATCATCCCACTCCATCTCTAGGGCCTTCCAATCTGTAGTGACCTTCCCTAGAGTGATAAGCCACTAAACACCTAGTACTATGTTGGTGTCCGGAATATTGACCATAAAGAAGTGGTCAGTCAGTGTGTAGGTGCCCATCGTCACTGATAACTCTAGAACATAACGAGCACACACCATGGTCTGATCTCCTGGGACCAAAACTGAAAATCCATCGAAGCTCTCTATCGATATACCTCTCCGCTCAACCATCTGTGCATCGATGAAGTTGTGGGTGGCCCCACTGTCAACCAAAACTGAGACTCGCTGGCCATGTATTGTCCCCCGTATGCACAGTGTCAAATACTTGGGAACTCCTCGCAATGTTGTAAGGGCTCCTTCGGTAGGTGCAAACGCTGCACCACCTGCAGCTGGTGGTGGAGGCGGCAAGGGACCCTGCATGGCATGGCTATCTCTTGCCTCCACATCATCCTTGGCATCCTCTTCCCCGCTGCTCTCGGAGAAGACCTCAATAAAATGTGTTTTGCTAGCAGCACATCTATGTCCTAGTGCCCACGGCTCCTGACAGGTGAAGCACAACCGCTTCTTTTTCAACTCCCTCCTAGCATCATCATCAATCTGTACTCGTCCAGGATTCCCCTTCGGAGGCAGAATCCTCACATCCTTCCCCTTAGGCTAAAAAGCCTGTCGCTAGGGGTAAGGTGTCCGGGTCCTGGGTAAGACACCCTGTAAGTCCTGGGTCCTGTTAATAGCGTCCTGAAGTGTGGTTGGTCTAGCGGATTTGACTAGACCCCGAAGTGGCTCTGCTAACCCCTCAACATACATGTAGATCCTCCATGTTGTCGATAGATCTAGCACCATCAATGAAACCCTCAAAAAGTCTACAATGTAGGTCTATGGGCACCCTGTCTGTTTGAGCATCGTTAGCTCAACAAAGTGTTATTTCAGATCGCTCCGGTCGAACCTCTCCATCAATCTCCTGGTGAACTCGACATATGTTGTCACTGTGGAATGCTCGAGTGTAACCATGCCATGGAACCACCAAACCTAGGCCTCACCATCGAAATGTAATGTTGCCACCTTGATGGCCTCTGCCTCCAATATCTGGTTAAGCTAGAAATAGATGTCCAGCTTCTCCACCCAAGACCTTGCCAAACTGTTTGATGAACCATCAAACGTAGGCAAGTGGAATCTACTAGCTATGCGGTGGGTGTCTCCATCGTGATAATGCCAGTGTCCTCTGTGATGGTCGCAGGGTCTACTACCCTGCCAGAACTGAACAAAATCTCTAAATGAAATAACATTCCTGAACTCCTGCCCATAGGCCTGGTATTCTACAAAATAATCACCCATATGACCAGGCTCTGCCTCCTGCTAGGCTCCGACCTCCGTGTTTGCTCCTAAAAAAGTGGACATGGTAGAGCGTGTAGAGGCATATGAGGCTATCTGTGGAGTAATATCATGTTGAGTGGCACCCTGCTCTGGAAAATGGTGAGATGTACCCGATCCCTCACCAACATGGAAAACCCATGGGTTTTCACGTTGTCTAGCCTCCACTGTTGTGAATCTCTGCCCCATCACCTCAATCTGCCTTGACAGATCCTGCACTGATTTGAGGAGCATGTCCGCAAATCTCCTCCCGTCCTCATTTGCCATCGGATCCTCCTATTCTGCGTCCACTACAGGCTCCTTCTGTTCTGCGTCCACCACCGGAACACAGTCTCCCTCCCCATAGGTGTTCTCCAACCTACGTCCAGTGTCTCTGTATCTCCTACCTCTGTAACAGATGTAGGGCTTTTCCTCTGGTGTCATAGATTGCTAGCTCCACAGGCTGAGCCAAATCTATGCTCTAATACCACTGTAATATCCCATTTCAGAGATATTTCCCAAAACCCCAGTAAACTCCAACTAAATACGCACAAATGATATAATAACCGGAAAGCTCAAGATGATAAAAATAATAGCGGTGCAACATATAATAATGGAAACATGAAATATAAGCAGAGACTCGAGAAATGCAGAGAGAAATGTTAAGCCATTTTATTATACTGAGTAATGGAATGAGTATAGGAGGTGATCAGAAAGATGGCACCTCGACTTGCACCAGACAAGTGAAGAAATACACTCAAAATAGCAAGGAATGACCTCTCTCTGAACTGCATGGATGCTGCTAGGAAACTGTCGTGCTACTGTTGCTGCTGGAAATCAAATGAGGATTTGGGGTTGTTCCCATCCTCAGAAAATGTTGAAACTCTGGAATCAGCCTCTACTCAGAAAACCCAGAAAGCGTTTCTGAAATGGCTAACCCCCGAAAATCGGCCCCTTGGGGAATCACGCAATTTCTCAAGGCTCTGCGCTGCCACTGAGTAGAATCCTCCAAAATACTGCCTGAAACTCTACCAAACTCCTCCAATATGCAAGAGTTGATCTCTTGCCCAATCTCCCAGCTCAACTCCTCCACAAACCTCCAATCCGGAACTGCTCCCAGCAAAACTGCGTCCCTCTCTCTCTCAAAACTGCGCAGTCCTCCAATGCTCAGCGCCACCTCAATGCCAAAGATCAAAACTACTACAAAAGGACAATTGAAACTACCTTGCCCGAGTAGGCACTCGAAGTCCCCCAGGGCTAAGAGTGAGATCTTTGAACGGAGAGAGTCAGTGCACTAAACAGTGCTGCAAACAAGCTAAACAGCAAGCGTGCTCCAAGTCGAAATGACTAGCTCAAATGCTCATAACTGAATCTAAAATGAGGAGGCTCCTCTCTCCTTTATAGCATTGGCCTTTTCTCAATCCCAAGGCTCACCTCCTCCAACGTAATCTCCTCTTGCCACGTGTTCCTTTTCCCATCTGCGCAATCCCTCCAAGTGTCTGTGTGGGCCCCACCTCTGCATGGTCCTTTGGCCCCCTTGGCTCCCCTTTAAGTCACAATGTTGTGCTACTAGGAAGTGACTCTTATTCTAAAAGTGAGTTATGTCCCCTTTTCCTCAACTTTTTATTTACAAATAAACTATAGAAGGCAAAATTGAGCAAAATCGAATATTCCAATTAGCCATGGCTAATTAGGAATATTACAATTAACTGAGCTAACTAATTACAACTCAAAGTACAATTCATCCTGATCTCCTTAATCAAGGGATAACTTCTTCAATCAAAGGGGAAACTGTTGCATCTCTTCACATAGACTTAATGTTTGATTTTCTACAACTAATTAACTCAAGATGAATTAATTAATTATTTTACAAACAGCTGCTAAGATCAATTCGAATTTTAATTCTCAATTTTAGTTCAGGGACTAACTAAAATTAGAATGTATCCCAAAATGCTATTTAAGCAGTGCTATTTTTAGCACTTCTATTTTTAGCATTTCTTGTTGCTATTTTCAACTCTCCCTCTCAACAAGAAAGGGATTATCAACCACTCCAATCCTATCTCTGTGGAACTCGAACTTGCATTTTGACAATGCCTTAGTCAAAATATCTGCACCCTGTTCCTCAGTCAAAACATACAACAACAACATGATCCTCTTCACCACACAGTCTCGAAGACGATGATACTGGATATCGATGTGCTTGGACGTGTCATGAAATACTGGATTCTCGGAGAGTTTGATACAACTCTGATTATCGCAATAGATCACAGTTGGATCCATCCTCTGACCAAACAATCCAACAAGAATTTTCCCCATCCAAATGGCCTCACATGTTTCCTGACTGACAACCATGTATTTAGCCTCTGCTGAGCTAAGTGCAATTGATCTTTGTTTCCTACTGTACCAAGAAACTGCAGCTCAACCAAGGTTGAAGATTCCTCCTGAAGTGCTCTTCCGGTCTGATGGACTCCCTGCCCAATCTGCATCTATGAAGTCTCGAAGCTTCACTCCCTCTGTCTTTCTGTACCACAATCCATACTGAGATGTGCCTCTGAGGTATCTCAGCACATGCGTCGTTGCCTTCCAAAATATCTTGGTAGGCTAAACCATAGCTTGACTCAGCTAGTTCACCACAAAGCACAAATCTGGTCATGTGTTCACTAGATACGTCAATGAACCCACAAGCTACTGATAAACAGTAGCAGGTACTACCTCACCTGAAGTAGCATCCTCCTTCCTCCAGTTACCAGCTAGAAGAGTCTGCATGGGCTTGCACTTCTCCATGTGGAATCGCCCGAATATCTCATTGGCATACTTGCCTTGAGACACAAACACTTCCCCATCCTTCTGCCACACTTCCATGCCTAGGTAGTGCATAAGACCCATGTCTTTCATCTCAAACTCTCTTGCAACGTCCTCCTTGCAAGACTTGATCAACTGATCATCACCTGTAAATATCAGATCATCAACATAAAGAACAATTATCAATGGCTTACCTTCTACCATGATGTGGTTTAGGCTTGCATCTGCTTCACTCTTGGTGAAGCCCAATCCAGTGAAATAGCTGTCAATCCTGGTGTACCAAGCACGAGGTACTTGCTTCAACCCGTACAAAGCCCTGTTGAGTCGGCACACATCCGACTCATGATCGAGGATCTCAAAACCTTCTGGCTACTCAATGTACACCTCTTCCTCAATCTTCCCATTGAGGAACGCAGTCTTCTGGTGGCTTGGGTGCAAGCGATATCGACAAACGACCGAAGCCTGATATAATTTCTTCAATTTCTGGCTGAATTCCTCTTTCTTCTTCAAGAGGTGTATTAGTCATCTAATGTTAGACTGATTAGTCATCTAATGTTCCTCGGTCGAAACATCTGTCAGCGCTTTCAAGCAATACGCCTGTTTTCCCCTTTCTCAACCTATAATTCCATAGAATTATAGAAATACACTATCGTAGCTTTAAAAATGAGGACACTGTGTTCTTAAGCGCAAAATACACAGTCGCGGCTTTTTCGTTCCAAAGGAACAAAGCAACACTATCGGCGCTTTTAAAACCTCTGTAGTGTTAATTTTGAAGAATTACACTATTGGCGCAGACAACACTATCGGCAATACAATCGGCCTTTCCAGGGTTCCTTTCTCCGATGCGATAACACAATGTTATCGGAGATCGCAATCAACAACTCCAATGCTCCTAATGCAAGACTCCTTCCATTCCGATCTTGCAATGCGATCAGCTTCGCGGACCCGACACCTTATTCACCCTGCCCTATAGCGTTTCGGTTCCGAGCTATCGTAGTTTCGGACTTCGACAGCTCCAAAGGTCCCTTCCACTCAACTTGTGGTTCTGCGATGCGATAATGGTACGAACCCGATAGGGGTATGAACCAAATTCAATAATATTTCAAGTCCTAAACTTTGTCTAGATTAATTCTTTTTCATGGATTTCCTATCTAAACAGAGTTTTCCACTGCGGAGCTTAACGATGCATGTAAGAGAACAGGCATGTCGATATGAAAGGAAAACATAACCTAAAGGCTTCAGTCGAAGTATTAATTCGAAAATAAGGCTAGTTCATTGATATTCAGACTCAGAAGAAAGCCATTTAAAATTGATACACGCATACAATTACGATTCAACAGAGAATCATAAAATCAGATGCACAGAGAGAGTTTTTGCAGATGATAATGCCTCTAGGCTCGACTCTCTCTAGAGCGTCCCGGTATTTTGTTTTATAATTAATAGATAAGCCCTCTCGGTGGCTAGTTCATTGATATTCAAACTCAAAAGAAAGCCATTTAAAACTGATACGCGCATACAATTACCATTCAACAGAGAATCATAAAATCAGATGCACGGAGAGAGTTTTTGCAGATGATAATGCCTCTGGGCTCGACTCTCTCTAGAGCGTCCCGTTATTTCGTTTTATAATTAATAGATAAGCCCTCTCAGTCCTTATCCCATACAAAGGCATGTTTTTTACATAGAGTGATTTAAAGCAATTATGCATAAAGCTTGTTATAGCTTATCCATAAGCGATTATTACAGCATGATTTTATTCTTAATTCTATCCTTATCTTAAACTAGAAAAGCATGAAAACTGTTGGCTAAAGGACCCCACTCCTTTGCCTGTAGATTTTTTTGGATTTTTGGAATAAGTTTGAAGATTTTCCCTCCAAGTCATATGCTCCTGCATCAGACTCATGAGAACAAAATTCTTCATGAGTTCTTCTACAGAACTGCCTAGTTTCTGTAGCATGTCATCTGTAACCCAAGTAGCTTCAGCGGTTGGCTGATCCTTCCATTTTACCAAATATTGGAAGTACTCTTGTCCCCTTGTTTTCTTAAACAACTTCTTGCCCAGAATTCTTTCTGGCTGCAAATTCTTTGTTGTGGGTAACTGTTTTACCTAGTCAATCTCTAGGGTCTCTTGATCTTGTGTTGTATCATCTGCAGTTTCACCTTCATACTTGTACAGGTCTGCAACATTAAAAATTGGTGATATTCCAGCATCAGTGGGTAACTCAATCTCATAGGCATTTGCAGAAAATTTCCTCAACACTTTGCACGGTCCAATTTTTTTGAACTTCAACTTGTTATACTCCCTCTTTGGAAACCTCTCCCTTCTGAGATGTGCTAAACCCAGATCTCCAACTTCAAATTTCACCTCTCTTCTTCTCATATCTGCTCTGGTTTTGTACTTGATGTTGCTATCCTGCAGCAGTTGTTTCACTTGTTCATGTATTGCTTGCATTTCTGAAGCAAAATCTTCACCCTCTGCACTTCTCATCTCATGTTTTCCCAAGTTTCTTAACTCAGATACTCCTCTTGGATGCATTCCATAAACAATATGGAATGGACTTTGTCCTGTACTCCTGTTAGGTGAGTCATTATATGCATATTCAGCTTGTGCCAACACTTGATTCCATTGCTTTGGATGTTTTGCAGTAAAGCTCCTTAAAAGATTGCCCAAACTCCTGTTCACAACTTCAATTTGTCCATCAGTTTGTGGATGATAGGCAAAACTGAAACTTAGTTTAGTCCCCAATTTCTTCCATAGTGTCCTCCAAAAATGTCCAACAAATTTGGAATCCCTGTCTAAGACAATACTCTTAGGCAACCCATGCAATCTTACAACCTCCTTAAAAAACAAATTAGCAATGTGAGAAGCATCACTAGTCTCATAACATGGAATAAAGTGTGCCATTTTTTAAAATCTGTCCACTACAACAAAAGTTGAATCATTACCTCTTTGAGTCTTTGGTAAGCCCAAAACAAAATCCATACTTACCATATCCCAAGGCATATATGGAATTGGTAATGGGACATACAAACCTGTGTTTTGGCTCCTTCCCTTTGCATATTGACAGACTTTGCAAGTTTTCACATACTTCTCCACTTCAGATTTCATTTTCGGCCAGAAATAAAATCTGTTTAACTGCTCATAAGTCTTCTCTACATCAAAATGTCCTGCAAGTCCTCCACTATGTTTCTCTTTGATTAAGTTCTCCATCATAGAACAGTTTGGTATGCACAGCTGATTTTTCTTAAACAATCCATCTTGTAAGAAGCAATCCAACCATCTACTTCTATCCATCAAAATAGGATTTTTACAAGCTTCAAATGCCTCTTTAAAATCTAGATATGTTTCATACAGTTCTTTAAGAAAATCAAAACCCAACACTTGGATTTGACTCTCTTGAAATAATACATTCCTCCTACTTAAGGCATCTGCAACTTTGTTTGATTTACCATTTATATGCTTCAAAACAAAATGGAAGCCTTGAAGATACTCTACCCATTTAGCATGTTTTTGGCTAAGCTTTGGCTGCTACATAATATATTGTAGTGCATGGTTATCTAAGTAAAGGATAAATTCTTTTGACATTAGATAATGTCTCCATTTCTTTAATGACTGCACCACTGCATAGAACACCTTGTCATAAGAAGAATATTTCCTTTTTGAATCATTCAGCTTTTCACTAAAATAGGCTACTGGTCTGTCTTCCTGACTTAATACACCTCCAATAGCTTCTCCACTGGCATCACACTTCACTTGGAAAGGCTTACTAAAATCAAGTAGAACCAAAATAGGCTTTTCAATGATCTTCTTCTTCCATTGCTGGAAATTCTTTTATGCTTTAGCAGTCCATCTAAATGGTTGTTTATCCTTCTTTATGGTCTCAATAATAGGTGCATTGATCTTACTAAAATTCTTTATGAATTTTTTATAAAAACTAGCAAGACCATGAAAACTTCTTACCTCGAAAACACTTTTTGGTGAAGGCCACTCCATGATTGCCTTGATCTTCTCTAGATCCATCTTCAGCCCTTTAGCAGAATAACAAAACCCAAGTACACTAGCTCTTCTTTCATGAATGTAACACTTCTTCAAACTCAGCAATAATTTCTCCTGATGTAGCCTTTGTAAGACATAATTCAGATGCCTCATGTGCTCCTCCTTAGACCTGCTGTAAACTAATATATCGTCCAGATATACTATTACAAATTTATCAATAAAATATTTAAAAACTTCATTCATGAGTCTCATAAACGTACTTGGTGCATTTGACAACCCAAAAGGCATTACTCTCCACTCATACAATCCCTCTTTTGTCATAAAAGCGGTTTTCCACTCATCCCCTTCTCTTATCCTTATCTGATGATACCCACTTTTAAGATCTAGTTTTGAAAAATACTTTGCTCCACTCAAGCAATCCATTAAATCTTCAATTCTAGGTAAAGGAAATCTGTACCTGATTGTGATTTTATTGATGGCTCTTGAATCTGTACACATTCTCCAGCCTCCATCTTTCTTTGGACTCAACATTGTTGGTACTGCGCAAGGACTCAAGCTTTCTCTAATCAGCCCTTTATCAAGCAAATCTTGCACTTGCTTCCTAACCTATTCATTTTTGTAGGAGTCATTCTGTAAGCTGCTTTGTTAGGTAGACTTGCTCCAGGAATCAAATCTATATGATGGCTAATTCTTCTAATGGGTGGCAACTCATTTGGAAAATCATCAACAATAATATCACAATATTTCTCCAACATTTCTTGAATTTCAATGGGTAAATCAGAAACTTTAGTAGAAGTTGCCATTACCTTGGGCTTGCAAATTACAGCAAAATTTACCTCATTCTCTTCAATCTGCTTCAAGTATTCCTTTCCTCCTAGTAACAAAGTTTTTGAATCAATTTTCTTTCCTAGTACATCTTCTTCTTGCAAAGGCAGCAACGTATGATTAACACCATCCTTTCCAAAATTGTAGGTGTTTCTTTTTCCATCATGCATGGTTCTTCTATCATATTTTCAAGGTCTTCCAAGCAATATGTGACACACATCCATTGGCATCACATCACATACAATTTTATCTTTATACTTGCCCACCTGAAATTCCACTTCACACTGTTCATTTACTAACAGTTGATGTCCCTTTTGTAACCATGACACCTTGTAAGGTGTTGGATGTTTCATTGTCTTCAACTTTGATTTCTCCACCACTTTTGTAGAGGCCAAATTATCAGTGTTGCCACTATCAATGATCATCTGACAACATTTCCCTTGAACTTTACACACTGTCTTGAATAAAGTCTTTCTTTGTGATGGTTCAACTATCTCCTTTGTTGGCTTGAGCAAAACTTTATTAACTACCAAAGATTCTCCTCTCTCTGGTATATTTTCTTCTTTTGTCACTGTTGTTGTTGCTTCCCCCTCAGCTTGAGCAACAATAGCATTCCTCTGGTTTGTTTCTGCTTTCTCTGGGAACTCAAAGGCTGTGTCCCAGTTTGTTACATCTGTAGCATCTTACTTCTCTTCCTCTTCCTCTACCTCCTCTTCCTCTAGAAAAACTCCCTCTGCCTCTTGCATCACCTCTTGCGGATGCATGCTGGGTTGAGTCGCTGCTGGCTCCATCTTTAGGTGTCGTAGATCTTCCTCTACCACCTTAACTTCCCCTTCCTTGGAAAGTACCTTTCCCTCTGGCAGACTGCTTCCTCGTGAGTTTTTCTTTAGCTTTTAGTGCTATCTAATAAGCTTCCTCTACTGTTTTAGGAGACAATATACTTATCTCATCTTGAATGTCCATCCTAAGGCCATTCACGTATCTAGCCACCTTCTCATCTATATCCTGGGCTTCTCTAGCTCTTAAGCTTACCTTGTAGAATTCCTCTATGTATTCTATCACTATCAAAGACCACTGTCTAAGATTTTGCATCTGTCTGAACAAGGTTAGCTGATAATTACTTGGTAAAAACTTACCTCTTAGCTTTGCTACCATCCTGCTTCAATTCTGATAGGTTGCTTGCCAAGTCTATTTCTTTCTACCTGCACACCATCCCACCAAAGCACTGCATGGCCTTTTAACTTGTGACAGCAAACTTTACTTTCTTCTCATCTTTTGTTTCTTCATAGCCGAAGAATTTCTCCATGCCATTAATCCAATCTATCAATTCTTCTGGATTTAGTCCTCCTTCATATATTGAAACCTCGGTCTTTGGCCTAGCTGTGGATCTCAATACTGACTGGAAGAATCTCATCTCAGGGGTAACTGCTACAGCTTCCTCCTCTGCAACTTCAACCTCGGGCTCACTAACATCTCCATCATCTATATTTCTTCCTGTTGTTAATGCATCCAATCTAGCTTGCATCTTTTGCACAGCTTCCATCACTTCAGCATTTGCAACAGGTCGTCCTCTTCCAACTCTGAAAGCCATAGTAACTTTCCTTCTCCTGCTTCTGAGATTCAATTCAATGTCAGCTGGTTGCTCTAATACCACTAATGGTGGCCTAGGTGCAGGCAATATGGACAAACAGCTGAAGCCTAATATAATTTCTTCAATTTCTGGCTGAATTCCTCTTTCTTCTTCAAGGTGTATCAGTCATCTAATGTTAGATTGATTGTCTCATGAGGTTTTCCTCTTATCACCCCAGCCCCTGTTGTCGGCGCTTTCAAGCAATACGCCTATTTTCCCCTTTCTCGGCCTGCAATTCCATAGAATTATAGAAATACACTATCGTAGGCTTTAAAAATGAGGAAACTGCGTTCTTAAGCACAAAATACACAGTCGCGGCTTTTTCCTTCCAAAGGAACAGAGCAACACTATCAGCGCTTTTAAAATCTCTAGTGTTAATTCCAAAGAAGTACACTATCCGCACAGACAACACTATTGGCAATAAAATCGGCCCTTCCAGGGTTCCTTTCTTCGATGCGATAACACGTACTGTTATCGGAGATCGCAATAGGCAACTCCAATGCTCCCAATGCAAGACTCCTTCAGTTCCGATCTTGCGATGCAATCAACTTCACGGACCCGACACCTTATTCACCCTGCTCTATAGCGTTTCGGTTCCGAGCTATCGGAGTTTCGGACTTCGGCGGCTCCAAAGGTCCCTTTCACTCAACTTGTGGTTCTGCGATGCGATAATGGTTCAGACCCGATACAGGTATGAACCAGATTCAATAATATTTCAAGTCCAGAACTTCGTCCAGATTAATTCTTTTTCATGGATTTCCTATGTAAACAGAGTTTTCCACTGTGGAGCTTAACAATGCATGTAAGACAATAGGCACGCCAATATGAAAGGAAAACATAACCTAAAGGCTTCAATTGAAGTATTAATTGGAAAATAAGGCTAGTTCATTGATATTCAAACTTAGAAGAAAGTCATTTAAAACTTATACATGCATACAATTACCATTCAATAGAGAATCATAAAATCAGATGCACAAAGAGAGTTTTGCAAATGATAATGCCTCCGAGCTCAACTCTCTCTAGAGCGTCTTGTTATTTCGTTTTATAATTAATAGATAAGCCCTCTCGATCCTTATCCCATACAAAAGCATGCCTTTTACATAGAGCGATTTAAAGCAATTATGCATAAAGCTTTTTACAGCTTATCCATAAGCGATTATTACAGCATGATTTTATTCTTAATTCTATCCTTATCTTAAACTAGAAAAGCATGAAAATTGTTGGCTAAAGGACCCCACTCCTTCGCTTGTAGATTTTTTTGGATTTTTGGAATAAGTTTGAAGATTTTCCCTCCAAGTCACATGCTCCTGCATCATCTTCACATCCATCTGATGGATCTTCCAACCCATCTGAGTTGATAGTGCCAACATCCATATGATAAATGAGTACGTTGCTACAGGAGCAAAAGTTTCATCATAGTCGATCTCCTCGACCTGTGAGAAACCACGTGAAACAAACTTTGCCTTATGTTTCTCAACACTGCCATCAACTGCTTGCATTACCTTGTAAAGCCATCAAGAACTCACCACTGACTTGTCCTCCGGTCTTGGGACAACATCCCAAAGACAGTTCCGAATGGAGTCGTACTCCTCCACCATAGCATCAACCCAAATTGGTTGTTGCACTGCTTCCTCAAATGAAGAAGGTTCGGTCTCTACACACTCCCCAAACAGGGCCAAGTAACTAGTGTACCGCTCGGGTGACCTCCTCTTTCTGCGCTGAGAAGATGGTTGTCCCACACTCTCTTGCATCTAGAATTAACCTATCAGCTTCCCTTGAACGTTTCCGTCCATCTCTAGAAGACTCTGCATGAATGGATGTCTCCACTCCCGAATCCTCTGCATGCGGCTGCTCCGCATCAATCTGAGGCTCCTCCTCCTTAGGAACTAAAAGTTCCTCCTCTACATGCAAATTGAGCTCCCTCTCAAGTGATACTCGCATGGCTTTCTGCTCGTCTAACTTCAGAACTCTGCGTACCACTGTCCTCTGACTAGTAGGCAAGAACACCCAATAGTTGTGGGGTGTATCAGTGTACCCCACAAGTATCCCTAACTCAACTATTGGATCTATCTTCTTCCGAGCATCTTTGGTCACATGGCAATAAACCGATGATTCAAAGATCCTGAAGTGACTCACATCTAGTCTCTTCCCGGAAAAGGCCTCCACAAGTGTCTTCATTCCTAGTATAGGATGTGGGCTTCTGTTCTGCAAGTATACTGTTGTATTGCATGCCTCAACCCACAAATAAAGTGGTAGGCTTTGGTCATGCAGCGTTGCTCGAGCTGCTCCCACAATTGATTTGTTCTTCCTTTCGGTCACACCATTCTGTTGTGGGTAATGGGGTGCCATCAACCCCTGTTTAATTCCTTCTGCTACGCAGAAGTCCTCAAACTATTGCGAGACATACTCTCCACCATTGTCACTACGCGAGGCCCTTATTTTCTTTCTAGATTCTTTCTCTGCCAAGGTTTTAAACTCACAAAACCTTGAGAAGGTTTGATCCTTCTTTTGCATAAAGTAATTCCAAAATCTACGAGAAAAATCATCAATATAAATAACATAGTACCTTTGTTTAGAGGTGGAGGCTGTACAGAATGGTCCACACACATCTGTATGAACTCGCTCCAGGATTTCTCCAGCTCTACTGTCTCGATCCTGAAAGGAAGATTTCACATACTTACCCAAGGTACAACCTTTGCATGTATCCATTTGCTCCAGTTTTCCCTTGGGAAGTCCGATAGAAATCTGTTGCATGATCTTCAAGGCCCCATGGTGCAAGTGGCCCAATCTTCTATGCCATAGCTCGCCAACATCTTGGCTCTGTACTAACTCTGCTTTGGAACTCAATACAGCACAGTCGTCTACCTCCAGCTTGTAGAGATTCTTAACTCGAATCCCAATCCTCTTAGTCTGTCTAGTGCCAATATGCCTCAGGAATGCCTTTCCTTTACTAAAGACTACATCATAGCCTTTTTCTTCCAGCATAGCGATGGACACAAGATTCTTCTTCAGACCCGGCACATACTTTACATCAGTAAGGGTGAGAGGAGCTCCATGCTCCCTCTGAAACACAACCGTACCTTCACTTGAAACATGGTACTTTCTATCATCGCCCATCTCGATCTGCATGTGGAGGTCCTTCTCCTCCAAGGTACTGAAAAGATTCTTGTCGCCGGTCATGTGGAATGAAGCTCCACTGTCCAGGTACCAAACACACCCCACCATCAATGAAACCATACATGCGATGAGGGTGAAATCCAATTCGAACTATGAGGCTAGTGCCTCACCATCTGATCCCTTCGAGGATCCCTTCTTGGATTTATTTTGTGGACAATTCGTAGCATAATGGCCCACCTCATGACCATGAAAGCATCTCACTTTCGATTTGTCAATCTTCTTCCCACCATGGGAAGAACTGGATTAGGAATGGAACGCCTTCCCTTTCCCTTTCATCGCCTTACTCGCTAAGGCTAGATTTTCTTCATCATCTTGCTCTGATGAAGATCCATCTCTGGTGCTTCTCCTTATCTCCTCGTGCATCAGATCCAACCAAAATCGTTCCCAATCTAGCAATTTCTCTCTTCCATTTACCGAGTCTTGGTAGCTATGCTAGCTCTTAGGAAGACCGAGGAGAGAAAGACTCGCCATATCATCGTCAGCTGTCTTGATTCCTACACTTCCAATCTCATCCTTGCAAGTGGTGAGCTTTTTCTGATATGTAGAGATTGTGTTGCCCTTTTCACACTTGATTTTTCGAAGCTTGTCTTTCAACACCAACTTCCTCTGATCATTGTTGTTCTGATATAGATCCTTCGATGTTTTCCACATTGAAAATGGTGTCTCCTTCCCATGGAGACTCGAGACAATGTGGTCTCGAACTCCCTCCAGAAGAATTCTCCTTGCTTTAGCCACACATTTCTTCCATTCCACCAATTCTTGGGCATTAGCTGCTATTGGCTTGGGGACTTCTTGATCAATGAAGTCCTTCAAACCGTTGTCCTCTAATACCGCTTCCATGCGATCCTTCCAAGCTACATATTCAAGCTGCCATCAAGGGCATACTTAAGTCTCAAATCGTTGAATGCCATTGGTGAAATTTGAGATGTGATAAGAAATTCCAAATTCTATAATCAGGAACTTTAAACTTCAAACTTCAAACTTCTTTGTATATTGTTCTTCGCTTTGATCACCTTTGCTCTGATACCATGTAGAATTTCCCACTGTAGATCACCTGATAATGCAATATACTTAAGCAAAATACTTGATCTACTTCTACAAACAAATCTGCAGAAGCTTAATCGATTTCGAGCAAGATCAAATAGAACACATATAACAGAGAGTGAGAAATCAATCACACATGAACACAGAAAAATACTCTGTGGAAAGCCTCAGCTAAAAACCCCGAGCTCTGTATTATCATACAAGTGGAAATATGTCTGGATTACACAAAGCTTTAGCTCACAAGCTATCCAGCTCTCAGTACAATCACTCAATGTTGCTCATAGACAGAATAGACACAACATATGCCTTCCTTCAGTCCTCCAAGCCTCCTCTTTCCTTGCACAGTTTCTCCTGGGTCCTCTGGCTGCCACCTGTGTAAATTCACCTCTCACACAACTCACCAAACTCAAAATAACTGCGCAATCTCCAAGGAATGAATTCCTTCTGCATGCAAGAGATATCCTCAATGGAATATTCCTACAACTGATAGTACATTATCCCATCATCTGATCTCAACTGGGTCTCTGACTGAACTGACATGCATGAGTTATTTATGAGAGAATATTCAGTTATTTGAAGTGCAGTAGTTGCATGCATGCATTAACTAACTGAACTCACAATCAGTTCCACAAACTGTTGGAACTAATCTAACTGGAGTTAACTCAGTTAATTGAGCTAACTAATTACAACTCAAAGTACAACTCATCCTGATCTCCTTAATCAAGGAATAACTTCCTCAATCAAAGGGGAAATTGTTGCATGTCTTCACATAGACTTCATGTTTGATTTTCTACAACTAATTAACTCAAGATG
>APFE030807347.1:19406-32234 GCA_000404065.3 Pinus taeda | reverse complement strand
ATGAATTAATTAATTATTTTACAAACAGCTGCTAAGATCAAATTCGAATTTTAATTCTCAATTTTAGTTCAGGGGCTAACTAAAATTGGAATGTATCCCGAAATGCTATTTATAGCAGTGTTATTTTTAGCACTTCTATTTTTAGCATTTCTTGTTGCTATTTTCAAAAAGGAGAAAGCCCAACCAGATTCTTCTTCTAACAGAAATCAATTGTTCGATGAGAAACAAAATACAACGAGAAAATGAAGAAGTTCACCCAAATCTGAAGATGTCTGATGGCAGCAACTGATGCAAACACTGAATCACTTTGGCTCACCAAGTTCTACTCTTACTCTCCAAGTCTCTCTCTCACTCTCAATCCTTCTCCAGTCTCTCCATCTCTCTCTTTCACATGTTCGAAGTCACAATGCACAAGTAGTGAAGATGAGAGGCACATATATATTGGAGGAGCAAGGAGTTCGAGCCATGAAGGAGGAGTAACTCGCATGCCTTGAGAGAGAGTTACATATACCATTTAGGGAATTATGCATGCCTTGAGGGAGAGTTACATATACCATTTAGGGAATTATGCATGCCTTTGTAACTCATGCCATTAAGAAGGTATGTTTTCCTTTGTGACTCATGCCATAAAGAGGAGTACACATACCTTGAAGGAGAGAGTGTAACATATGCATTGAAGAGTGCGTAAGAGGAATCTTTTATGATGAGTCTTTAATGCGTGTAAGAGGGGTGATATGACAAGTCTTTAATGCACGTAAAAGAGTGTAAGAGGAGTGCAACAAATCCACAAAGAGAGAGAGAGGGTAATGCATCATTAAGTGAAAAGAGAGGGGTACGAGTGCCATCAAGGAGAGAGAGACGTGCGAAGTGGCGTGATTGAGTGCCAAGTAAGAATGGTGACATGTATTTCCACTTTGATAATAATATTATAGTATCATAAGGATAATAATAATAATATTGATGATAATATTGTTGATTAAGTAAAAATTAAGCAATTAAGATTGATTAAGGATAAGTTTAGTGATTTTCCGTCATCTATACTTGATTACCAAGTGAAGCAAGGTGATTTACTCTTTTTGGAAAGCTATGCTTGAAATGATAGACATGAATTTCTAATTTTAGAAAGTCACTCTAGAATAGTCAGAAATGATATTTTAATCAAGGAAATTCGTCCCTTAGCTGCCAACTTTGAAAACTCCCTCACAGTTAGGGAGGAATTTCTTTTTGAAACAAGGATCTGTGCTTTGGAACTGTTGCCACTCAAACCAACAAGAGACCTAAAAGGGGTTCATAAGAGGGCAAATGCTAAGTTAAGGGCAATGGTGGAGGCTGAGCCCACTGTCAACACAACTAAGTCTCCCTGCTCTTCACTTACTTCAAACGATGGGAGAAATTCCAGTATTGTAGGGATCACTTGTAAAGTATATGTCAATGCATAGGTGAGAAGTGACCCTGAAAACCCTTTCCCAAGGATGGAGTGAAGAATGGAACTTGCTTGCTCTTTAAGCAAGGGACTTGGTCCACCAAGGGTAAGGGTGAGGATTGGAGGGCTAAGGGAGAAAGGATAGGCTCGTAAACAAGGTTCTCGGCCCCTATAATCCTTGGGAAACTTGGATTCCCAAATGGTCTTTGACAAATGATCTTTATTGAGAAGTGGGACCACACGGAGCCAAGTAGACCCAGCCAAGGTTCGAGGATGGAATGCAACAACCAATGATGTTCCTATCCTAGACAAGGTGAGGGGAAAGGACCAAACAAGAATATTTACTTCAAAAGGTTAAATTGATCTTGTTGAGGTTTGGCCTTGGGGATGCCTAGGCAAAATTCAATTCTAGAGCTAGGGCTTGGGATTCCTGGAGATTCCACCGTTAGAATTGCCTCAAATTTGGAGGAGAGGGAGGGGACCCACCAACGCAATAGCCTGTAGTATATCGAAGATTTTCCTTGGATCAATTCCCGGGAAATTGATGCCCTGTGTGACCTTTGAGGGCTAGACCTAGGAAAAAGTGATAAAAGGTGAAAAAGGTTAAGGGATGACCACCCTTTTTATGGATTAGTGCCTAATTTACTTGGGGGATATGGAGTCAAGGATGATGATGAGTAAGAACTTGGTTTCTTGATCAAGGAGGCCCAGAAAGTCATCTTCATCCAATGTTGGGAGAAAGAAAAGAAAGTGACCTTTAAGCATTTATACTTCAAAGCAAATGATGCAAGCTTATCGAGACAAATAATCTCTTAAACATTCCATTCATATAACATTGGCCCATACATTAAATTAGCTAAAACATGTTCAATTCCACATTTCAATCATGCAGCAACTAGCCCTATTTTTAGCAGTATGCAGCAACAAGAATAATAACACCAAAATTTACTTACAACATTATAAAGTATATCCAACCAGCATTTCATTTACAAAACCAGTGTATCTAACAACAATATATAGCCTCCTAAGGAGTTCAAATTAGCCTATGGGCCTACATTAGCCCCTAATGATAAAATAATGCGCAAATAAAACCCCTATTGGTGACAAGCCCACCAAACTAGCTCGTAAGTGTAAAAATAAGCCTCACAAGAAGCCAAATAATAATATGCGTGTGCCGTAGGGCCCTGCAAAGGCATAATAATATCCAGAAGTGCCATATTGAGGAATAAATTCCTCGGAATATGATGGATAAGGGGGTGGCCCCTTGTTCTCCAAGTAGTAGACCTGTGGTGCTCCCAATGGGTATGAGGGCACAAAAATGACCCCATGGGTCTCCATATGAATTGGAGATGCATGTAGATCCTCTGCAAGGGCCAACATGGTGGAACGAATCCTGCCATGACATCATACAAGTCCTGGGACACTTATCAAGAGTGTGAGGCTCCTGTGGGGGCCTGTTGGGCATAATGTACCACACATATCACCATCATCCCAAAAGTGGATCGCTAGTAATCTCTGAGCATCCATGAAGATCCGTGGAGTGTTGTCTGCTGTTGTGGAGGCCAATGGCTCTCTATGCACACCCTACATGTGCCAATTTAGACCTCTGGGGTTAGGATCTCATATAGCGAGACCAAGCCCAAATGGAAACCACCTGTAAACCTGTATAAGATCCAATGTGTTCCCTAGGCTTCCAGTACAACCAGTCATTAAAATAATTGGGTAAAAGATCTTACAAATCATGGATAACAAAGTGGGTACTTCATAATGGCATGCCCTTCCGTAGTGGGCTTTGGCATGTGCTAGTTGTTGAAGAAAGTGGGGCAAATAAGTTATAGTAGGATTCTTCATTACTTGATTATAAGTTGTGGAGTCTTTTTTCTTTTTCTTGTTAGCTTAATCTTCTTTTTATTATTATTAATGCATGTGTGTGTACTTCATCAAACTACAACCAAAACATAAGAACAAGAAAACAAGATGTTGGCTCTCTGCCAGGGCCAAAACCTCTCTTCTCTTGAGAGGAAAACCCTTCGGTAAGTTTTCTCTTATTGAAGCTTCTTTCTTGATCACTACCAAACCCTAAACCCTTTACTAGGATGTCCTCCAAGCACAAGTCAAGTCCTCTCCTCTTTTCTGCACTTTGTTTCTCGGCACATAGACTTCCTTCTTCTGACACTTTGCTCCCAAGTCCCCAGCACTACGTCCTCCTTTGTTTCTAGTCTAGAGATAGGCCTTCCTTGAGTGAGCCTTCTAGATGAGATGTTCCTCTTCTATCCTTTGCTCAAGTAGACTTCTTCTTTTGCTGACCAAACGAGGTCCTTCTTGAGATATGGGTGTATGACTGTATTGTTGTTCTACTACCCTAGTTTTCTCATCTGTGGAGTGGACAACCTCTATATATAAAGGATTGTCCCTCCTCTAGGCCGACATTAGGCCGACATTCGTCTTCAAGCCAACTTGACCATATCTTCACTATTTTCTTCGTTTTGCTTCATTAGAATGACGTTGCTATATGGAGAGGACTTGGGACTTTGATTAGAGGTATCCTTTGACCTTTATACTATTTTATACAGTGTAACATGCCCTCAAACGGTCTTACATAATACATTGACTCTTGACTTCCTAGAAGCACTTAAACATGTGCTCGACCTAATTCAATGAGCAAGAAACTCATTGACAAATATCATAAAAATATTTTCTCTTTTCTTGAATAAATACAAAAATCAAACTTACATTTATGAAGACCAAACCTAGTTACACTTCCTTCAACACTAGTGTCTCCAAGTTCCAAAGGGGGTTAGCCAAGTACCTTATTAGGTCATTTTAGCCCTTAAAGAGGATAGTATGTCCAAGGTACATCCCTCTAATCGGGGTGGCAAGTGACAAATAAGTGAGATGGAATAGGGAATGAGAGGGGCAGTCCAGGGCCACATAGTGGGGCAGAGGGGTAGCTAGAAAAGGGGAAGCCCACATTTGGGTATGTAATGTATAAGAGGGAGCAATCGTGGTACATGAGGTGCCCCGTCCTTGATTTTTCCACCTTTCTTTATATGCCTTTTGCCTTTTATGAATTTTCTTTCATTAACTGCTTGGGGCTCCAAGGACAAGAGCATGATGTGTAAAATATAGCAATGATTACCACCTTTTAGATAGGGCGGTTCATTGCCCTCCACGGGTTGGAACAATCATGGGTTCCTAAATGATAGAGGAGGCTCATCTAGGGCCTATGGAACTAGGGTGATGGCCATGGATTGGGATAGAGCTCATGCAATGGCTTTTGCCCACGTGCTAATTATTTTGCCCCGGCCATCTATTGCATTTTGTGGTACAATTTCCTGTTAAATGTCACCAATTATACTTTTAACTTTTTTCTTTTAATTGCTTCAACCTCTACGACATCATTCTAGGCCTAACCCAAGGTAGGGCAAGGGGGAAGGGAGGCTAGCCCTATGTGGACCCTGAATGGGAATGTCGACCCAGGCGGGAGAAAAGATGAATGCGGGTGTAGTGAGTGGAAAGGAAGTAATATGTGCCGGGAAAAGAGCAGGACCACGCAACCAAAGTCGGGGTTTCCCAGGTAGTACAACCCTAGAACCAAATGGTTAATAAAGGACATCCCACGGGACTAAGATCCCAGGGTAACAACAAAAAGAGATCAAGCGGACAAGAGCACAAACTAAGCCTACTCTTTCCACCAAATCCCCCCATCAATCCATACCCAGAAGTATCCATGAAAAGTAGACCCAATACTCAATTACCAAATGACAAGACATACCTCTAGATTCGAGAGGCCCACCCTCAAACATACGACCAATACAAGTGGATGAGGGACCACATGGCTGGCTCAAGTGGCAGAGAAATGGCACAACAAGCTAGTAGGAGACATCAAGGGGCTGCTGGCTATCAGTTGAGGCTCATCATGGAGAAAAAAAAATCTCTTGAGGATATCACCCATAAAGTGTTGGGTAACATCTAGCTCCAATTGGGATGTGATCTCTCGAAGAAGTAGAACAGGCTGCTCGAACGAGAGGTCACGATAACTCCAACAATCTCTTGGTCACCGTAGACCTGTTATCTGCACATGTCAAAGATCAAAGCCACGAGGCAGCATGTTTTTCACGGTGTTTGATGATCACCAATGCTTAATGTTAGCCGATAAACCAATATGCAACTTTTCTTTTTCTTTTTTCTTTTTATTATATGCAATTCTAATCTATCATGAGAAACATCATATGCAGTTAGTTCTAATGCAAAAATCATCATGCAATGTATCCTGCCCTAACATGAATATAGTAATGTTAATACTAAGTGTAATCATAAAGCCAGTGCAACCAACATATCATCACATTAATATACATATGCCTGTCAGTATGATTACTCATGTAGCAACCCCCAAATCAAATGCGGAAAAACATGATCTCCATTCGAGGTAGAGGGAGGTCCTAGGAGACATAAAATTGGTCATTCTAGAGGTCCAGAGCTCCCCTTCTAGATACAAAATGGAGGAATGAATGATCACTCTCGAGAACTCCTCATCGCAATCACTGCTTGTCACATGGTTGTGATGAGAGGGGAACAAAGGGTGAGAGAAAGAAAGAGTGCAATAAATAGGTCTCTCAATGTGATGGTCACAGCGGGGAGGGGAGGTCGTGGAGTGATCATAATCTTGAGGATGGGTCAACAAGGATAATGTATTTTCAATGAAGGGATTTTCCTTGACACTATACTCAGGAGGGCAAAGGCTCACATTTAATTGAAATTATATGACCAAGGGTGAGGGAATCACTTAATGAGGACTCTAGATGATGACCAATAAGAAAAAGGGAGAAAGAAGTATTGTATTCAACAGGTTGTGATTTCCCAAAATCGTAATCTAAAGGCTCAAGTAATTTGAACATAGAATCATACTCAAGAGAAGTGGGAGGCCTATCAATGTCCTTAGTACCAAAGGTTAGGTCTCTTCTAAAAGAAAATTTGATCACTTCCAACTGCTCCTCTTTATGCAAAGGAAAATGAAGACTCTCCTTCCCAAGGGTATCAATGGGTATGTCATCATAAGTAGTGCCTGAGAGGAAAGGAAGATCAATTTCATCCTCATCCTCCTTGTCGGTGTCGTAAATGGGAGCACAATCAAATTGAGGACCAACAATTTCCCATTTCTCCTTTTCAATGTGGAAACAATCTTCAATGTCATATTCCAAGGGGTTAATGGGATCATCTCTCTCAAAGTTTCCAAAAGAGGTTTCATCAAGAATAATATCCTTGAGAATGGTAAGGTTGTTCTCAATTTTTCTTTCCATAAATTCACCCTTCCCAG
Source organism: Pinus taeda (assembly GCA_000404065.3). NCBI lineage: Eukaryota > Viridiplantae > Streptophyta > Pinopsida > Pinales > Pinaceae > Pinus > Pinus taeda. Next base: position 25,494 of record APFE030807347.1, on the reverse strand, counting down.
CGCATGTGTCCTCAAAATCATCATTTTCATTATATAGACCCAAGGAGGACTCATCTTCTAGCTCATTACCTAGATTCTTAATGTCTTGATGATGCTCGATGAGAGCTTCCTCTTGGATGCTTAATGCAGGGTGTACTTGAAAATGTGTAAGAAAGCCATCAACAAACTCTTCAATAGATGACATGCTTCTAGGTTTATGATCATGCAGCCATGAGTTATGACCACCGAGAGATCCCATGAATAATAACATAAGGACATCTTGGTGGACAACCTTCTCTTTTGAAGCATGTGCATTAAATCTTTCTACGTGGTCAATTGCGGAGAGTGGATCACCATCAAACATGGGCATCCCATGTAGAATTCTTCCCGCAACATGATTAGGATGTCCAGGGATACTAGCAATGTCCAAAGCGGGAAATTTATGAAAGAACAGCAACCTATTTGAGCTATAAAAGAAACATATGTAGGAGTTGCCAAGGTGAAATTGAAGATGCTTAGAAAAATGCTTGCTTCACTCTACAAGCATCAACCTTAAAGTTCAATGAAGAACTAGGGCTTTGTTCTTCCAATGGAGTCGCCAATAATGATACATTGATATGTCGTACGAGGAACAAAACACACGTCTCCTCTCTGGTAATGGTGCCAGAACTGTTACCACTCAAACCAGTAGGTGAACGAAAAGGGGTTCCTAAGGGGCAATTGCTAGGTTAAGGGAAATAGTCGAGGCTCAGCCCACTGTTACCACAACTAAGACTCCCTACTCTCTACGGACTTTCACCAATGGGAGGAATCCCGGTATTGTAGGGATCACTTGTAAAGTATGTGTCAATGGATAGGTGAGAAGTGACCCTGAAAACCCTTTTCCAAGGATCGAGTGAAGAATGGAACTTGCTTGCTCTTTAAGCAAGGGACTTGGTCCACCAAGAGTAAGAGGTGAGGATTGGAAGGTTGAGGGACAAAGGATAGGCTTATAAACGAGGTTCTCAATCCCTATAACCCTTGGGAAACTTGGAATCCGAAATGGTCTTTGACAAATGATCTTTATTGAGAAGTGGGACCACACGAGGCCAAGTGTACCCAGCCCAAGTTCAAGGATGGAATGCAGTAACCAATGATGTTCCTATCCTAGACAAGGTGAGGGGAAAGGACCAAACAAGAATATTTACTTCAAAAGGTTAAATTGATCCTATTGAGGTCTAGCCTTGGGGATGTCTAGGCAAAATTCAATCCTAGAGCTAGGGCTTCGGATTCTCAGAGATTCTACCGTTAGAATTGCCTCAAATTTAGAGGAGAGGGAGGGTACCCACCAGCGCAGTAGCCTGTAGGATATCGAAGATTTTCCTTCCGTCAATTCCCGAGAAATTGATGCCCTAGGTGACCTTTGACGGCTAGACCTGGGAAAAAGCGATAAAAAGGTGAAAAAGGTTAAGGGGATGACCACCCTTTTTAGGGATCGGTACCTAATTACTTGGGGGAATGGATTCAAGGATAATGATGAGTAAGAACTTAGTTTCTTGATCAAGGAGGCCCAAAAAGTCTACTTCATCCAATGTTGAAAGAAAGAAAAGAAAAGTGGTCTTCAAGCATTTATACTTCAAAGAAAACGATGCAAGCTTATGGAGACAAATAATCTCTAGGATATTTCAGTCATATAACATTGGTCCATACATTAAATTAGCTAAAACATGCTCAATTCCACATTTCAATCATGCAGCAAATAGCCCTAGTTTTAGCAATATGCAGCAACAAGAATAACAACACCAAAATTTACTTACAACGTTATACAAGATATACAACCAGCATTTTGTTTACAAGAAAAAGCTCCAAGACAAGATAAATAGCCCAAATCCATAAGTGAAAATCCATCCATTCTCCAAAAATATCCTCCCAGGAAAAAGTGTGAAGTTCTTTATGATTAGAGAGATCCCAAGTCAAGTGATCATTCAAATGAGTGTATCTAACATCAATATATAGCCTCCTAAGGAGTTTGTATTAGCCTATGGGCCTACATTAGCCCCTAATGATAAAATAATGTGCAAACTATACCCCTGTTGGTGACAAGCCCACCAAACTAGCTCATATAAGTGTAAAAATAAACCTCACAAGGGGCCAAATAATAATATGTGCATGTCATAGGGCCCTCCAAAGGCATAATAATATCCAAAAGTGCCATATTCAGGAATAAATTCCTCAAAATATGATGGCCAAGAGGGTGGGCCCTTATTCTCCAAGTAATAGACTTGTGGTGCTCCCAGTGGGTTTGACGGCACATAAATGACCCCACGGGCCTCCATATGAATCGGCGATGCCTATAGACACTCTACAAGGGCTCAAGTGGTGGAATGAATGCTGCCATGACATCGTACAAGTCCTGGGACACCTATCAAGTTTTGTGGCTCCTGTGGGGGCCTGCTAGACATAATGTACCACGCATATCACCATCATCCCAAAAGTGGATTGCTAGTAATCTCTGAGCATCCATGACGATCTGTGGATTGTTGTCTGTTGTTGTGGAGGCCAATGGCTCTCTATGCATGCCCTACATGTGCCATTGTAGATCTCTGTGGTAGGATCCCATATAGGGAGACCAAACCCAAATAGAAACTACCTGTAATCCTACATAAGATCCAATGTGTCCCCTAGGCGTCCAGTACAACCAGTCATTAAAATAATCGAGTAAAAGAGCTTACAAACCATGGATAACAAAGTGGACACTTCATAATGGCATGCCCTTCTGTAATGGGCTTTGGCATGTGCTAGTGCCTCCAAGCTCCAAAGGGGGTTAGCCAAGACCTTATTAGGTGGTTTCAACCCTTAAAAGGGATAGTATGTCCAAGGTACATCCCTCTAATGGGGGTGGCAAGTGACCAATAAGTGAGATGGAATAAGGAATGAGAGGGGCAGTCCTAGGCCACATAATGGGGCGTAGGGGTAGCTACATAAGAGGAAGCCCACACCTGGGTATGTAATGTATAGGAGGGAGTAGTCGTGGTACATGAGATTCCCCGACCTTGATTTTTCCACCCTTCTTTATATACCTTTTGTCTTTTACAAATTTTCGTTAATTAATTGCTCGATGCTCCAAGGGCAAAAGCATGATGTGTAAGATATTGCAATGATTACCCCCTTTTAGGTAGGTGGTTCATTGCCCTCTAGGGGTTGGGACAACCATGGTTCTTGAATGATAGTGGAGGCTCATCTAGGGCCTATGGAACCAGGGTGATGGCCATGGATTAGGGTAGAGCTCATGCAATGGCTCTTTCCCATGTGCTAATTAGTTTGTCCTGACCATCTTTTGCATTTTGTGGTACAATTTCCTATTAAATGTGGCCAATTATGCTTTTCACTTTTTCTTTTAATTGCTTCAACCTTTGGGGCATCATTCTAGACCTGACCCAAGGTGGGGCAAGGGGGAAGGGAAGCTAGCCCTATGTGGACCCCAAATGGGAATGTGGACCCAAGCGAGAGAAAATATGAATGGACGTGTAGTGAGTGGAAAGGAAGTAATATGTGCAGGGAAAGGAGCGGGACCACGCACCCAAAGTCGAGGTTTCCCAAGTAGTATCACCCTAGAACCAAATGGTCAATAAAGAAGATCCCACAGGACTAAGATCCAAGGGTAACAACCAAAAGAGATCAAGGGGACAAGAGCACAAACTAAGCCTACTCTTTCCACCAAACCCCCCCATCAATCGATACCCAGAAGTTTCCATGATAAGTAAACTCAATACTCAATTACCAAATGACAAGACATACCTTTAGATTCAGGAGGTCCACCTTCAAACATACAATCAATACGAGTGGGTGCGGGACCACATGGATGGCTCAGGTGGCAAAGAAATGGCACAACGAGCGAGTAGGAGGCATTAAGGGGCTGTTGGCTGCCGACTAAGGCTCATCATGGAGAAAAAAAAAATCTCCTAAGGATATCACCCACAAAGTGTTGGGTAACAGGAACAATGATGTTACCATCTAATGAAGAAGAATCATCATAGGCGAGATTCATCCATCACCCTATATTCACTTGGGGGGATTACCTTTTGCGAGCACATGACAAGGATCTCGCACAACCAAGTTTGATCTCTGCTTGGGGGGATTCTTGCTTGTCCAGGATCACGCACAACCAAGTCTATGCTTGGAGGGATTACCACTTGACAACGATCACGCACAACAAAGTCTCATCTCTTCTTCGTGGGATTACCAGTTGTCAAGGATCATGCACAACCAAGTCTCTTCTTGGGGGGAATAACACTTGAAAAGGATCACGCACAACCAAGTCTCTTCTTATCTTTGTCACCCATGATTGCCCCCTCTAAGAAGGGTCTCATCCGTCAATCCAAGTTGCTCTTTGAAAAACAAGAACTTCCCCTTCTGCAAAGGCTTGGTAAGTATGTCAACTATTTGATCATCAGTTGCAATATGGTGGAGTCTCACTACTCTCTGCACCATACACTGAATATAGTGACACTTGATCTTAATGTGCTTGCACTTGTCATGGAACACAGGATTTTCAGCAAGTTGAATCCCACTTCTATTGTCACAGTAACTTACTAATGTATCCAATACATGCTCAAACAACTCTCCAAAGAGCTTCCTTAGCCATATTGCCTCACAGCGAGCCATGCTAGCAGCAATGTATGTTATATACCTAGGGGGGATAATATGGGGTTCCAAGGGAGGTACCCATGGTAATAGTGTAATAATGGGATGGGCCATATTAATAAATAAGGTGGTTAACCCATATCATGTAAGGGACCACAAGTAGTTAGTAATAATGTAATGGGCCCATGGTATTAGTCAATGGTATGAGGGAACCATGGTAATGATTCATGGTATTATATGTATGAGGCCTATATAGAGGCTAGAGACTCCACATGGAGAAGTGAAGAAATATTGTCAAGAATTATTGTATGAACAGGCATATGGCTTGTGGAGTGTTCTCCTTCCTTAAGGAGTGAATGTATGGTGTTGCCCTACCTTAAGGGTTTGATAATAAAGAAGCATTTCTATCTATTCAGATCTTGTTGTTCTTGGGTTTATTTATATTTTCATATATTTCCGGGTTAGATCTACAACAATTGGTATTAGAGCACTTTCTTGGGCAAAAAAGTGGAGCATTTTTTTTACTTTTTGCAGGATTTCGGGGGCGTCGAGTTTTCAGATCAGATCTGTACATTTTGGTGCAAGATCTGCAAAATATAATTGCAGATCTGGATTCTATGTGAAAAAATACCCGATTTCAAAAAAAAAAACGGCTGAATCGGAGTCTGGATGAAGGAGATATTGCTGATCTAAAAATCAGTGGGTTGCGGAAAATTTTTCAGGACAGCGAGTTTGCGGCGCAGATCTGGACGTCCTGGTGCAAGATCTAATTATAGATCTGGAATCTTTGTGAAAAAACACCTAATTTCAAAAAAAAAATCAGTCGAATCGGAGTCTGAATGAGGGAGATATCGCTGATTTAAAATCAGCTCTTTTTTCAGAAATTTTGGGTGACGGCGGGAGAGTAGCAGAGCAGATCTGGAATTCTAGTGCCTGGATCAGGATTTTTATCACATGGGCAAATACAAAATGATTGTTCCATTTCTAAAAACAGGTCATAATAAGGATTCTGAGCAATATTGACAAAACTGTGACAATTTCAAATTTTCGCCAAGTCATAGAATTTTTTCTCAAAACCCTCTTCATGACGACTCTACATTTTACAGGAAAAGATGATGGTCCTACTATTGAAGAATTCCTACAAACAATAAAGCTCAAATATGGGATATTTTGGAAGCCTATAGTACGGTTTAATTTGCAAGAGGAGGCTAACAGATGGTGGAACTCACTAGGAATCAAACAGTTGGAAGACTTGTCGGATGAAGAATTTGAAAAACTCTTTATCGACAAATGGTCTTATGCTAGAAAAAAGAAGAAAACTAAGGAGAAACATATGGGGTTATTTCCTACTAGTATATCCTTATTGCAGGTTCATGGATTGATTCAGAAAGAGAAGATCATTGTTTCTATAAATCCTAGTTGCAAGCATAATTTCATCAATGTTAATTTGGCAAAAAAATTGCAAGTTCCAACAAAAAACATTGAA
>APFE030807344.1:42122-62498 GCA_000404065.3 Pinus taeda | reverse complement strand
TGATCATTATGATGAATATGCTTTATGATATTGGCTTTTCAGGTGCTATTTAATTTGGTTTGCTTGTTTGTGTTTGCATAATTACACTTCAAGGAAGCTCATTTGGAGCGAGGGATCGAGGCTTCCACAAACTTGCGTTGGACCCAAGGTAGGCCTAAAAACACTTGTTTGCCTTTGTTTTACTTGCATATTTAGCGAAAGATAGTTTTTGATTGGCTTGCTTGTCACTAGATACCAGTAGATACTAGGAAGGTCGATCTTGTCCGCAACCTCGACTCATTCCGTGTGACAGCTAATCAAATCCTAGACTGGCATTCATCGCATATATATAACTATCAAGATACATAAAACATCAACATAAGATACATCTAGAAACATAAATGTAGAAATACAAGAAAAGTATGAACACATTTATCACATCATGAGAGCTACCAAAAATGATCTCGCATATACATAAAAAAATATATGAGTACAAAATCACTAGCCCACGACCAGGAGGAATAAGTAACAAAAGACATGGGAGCATCCTCATAAATGGGTTCTTTCCCTAGTACATACATCATCTCGTCAAAAAGAAAAAAATGATCAAGTCTATGTAGGGCTCACATGGCCCAATATCTGCATCTACAACCAAAACCAGACCAGACATAAACATCGCCATAGAAATATGGCACAAAACTAGTCAATGCACCTGCTCCAACGAAATCATCATCTCAACAATGATATCTGCCAAGCCATCCCATCCATCGAGAGGTGTAACAACCCTAAATTCAAAATACCAGAATATGTAATTTAAATACAGAATTTGAATAATTTATCTAATGAATACCAATATGTCTACTCTGCTGCTACAATTCTTGTTCTGGCTGCAATTCTTGTTCTGACTCCGTTACCAAAACAACTAAAACCTCCCTACTGAACTAGGTACAACCTAGGTACTTAGTCTCAGAATGCTTTCTAATCGAAGAAATCTGATTCCCCGTGTCCAAAAACTCCACTACAATCAAGACTCAAGACTGCCTGCATCTTTGTGTTAACATTGTTCTCCATTTTTCCCCACCCTCCTCAAGATTTCCTTTCTCCTTTTAATTCCTCGTCCATTGCTTTCCTCCCATCTTTGTGTCATTGTTTTGTTATGCATAACTTTATAAAATCAAATCTTATTTGGATTTTGTTGATTTTATTTGGATATGGAGATCTGATTTGATAAAAGTTTATTTTATTATTTTATAATTAATTTGATTTATTTATTTTATAATTTTAATTAATTTATATTATATTTATTAATTTTATTTTTAATTTAATTTGTAAATTAAATTAACATTTTCTTTTAGTTTAAGGATTTATCATATATATGATATTCTAGTGAGGTATTAATTCATTACCTTAATTTATATCTCCTCTTGTAGTAACCAACTTATATATACTGCGATACATGCGGGTCCATGCATACATAACTATCGTATGGAGGTCTCATATGTATGCTACTGTTTTTATTTCATTTATAGTTATAGGTGGGTCATTACATACATCCCTCCTTCCAAAAACTTTGTCCCAAAGTTAGGGTTTCCAAAATATATTAGTGATTAGTGTGAGCATATAAGTCTTTGTATTTCAAGATTGAATTTGTTTTATATGGGTACTTAAAGTTTGTTTTCTTCAATATTTTAAGATTTTACAACTATAATATTCATGTTTTACCCCTGTCGAGTTCCCAAGTTATTCTAGAATCATCCTATCCTTCCTAATCTCACTTCCATCCTATCCATCCTCTACTAAAGTGTGCCATGGCGTCTGCTATACTAACTAACCATTCATAGGCTCTCAAGGGTATCAACGTCGATTATATCAACCTGATTCCTTAGTAGGAATCTGGTTGTCATCATCACACATCTAGGGGAGCATGATTTGCACAGTCCTCCCATGACTCCAGGTTTTGGAGGATAAACGGTGGGTAATACCTCCACCCCTCCTAGTGGGACCAGGGTCAATGCTCTATCATGGAATGCCAATGAGATTTTCTTGTATTGAAGTTTTTCTCATCACGTGGTCATTTTGGTAACCTACAATGTAAACACTTGTCCATATATTATAACATATGCATCAATATATATAAAATAAATAGTTTCTGTATAGCTCATACATGTTGTTATTTACAGTATAACATACTTGGTCATGTCCTACTCATGTTATTGGCTTTCATATTGAAATTGTAATCATTCTTTTATTTCTATCTCATTAATCATATTGATATTCATAAATGAAACAAAATTATAGATATCTTAATTGATATCATAATTCATGATTTAGATTTTATAGCAAGGTTAATCAAATATTGAACTTCATCTTGGTATCCATAATTTAGTAAGGTTAATTTAAATAAAATATTTCACCTTAGTATCCACGTACCAGTAGAATTAAGCAGATAACATATATCATATTTTAGTAACATAAAAAATCACATTTAAATGTGATCCTTCCAAAATGGTTTTGAGTATCTGATTTAAAATAAAGTAAATATAGACAAAATATGGCTTAAAATTCTTCATAATTAATATAGGTTGGGGTATTTTTGACATATGATTTTTGTATCTTCCCAAGAAGCCGATCTAGGGCTATACTTGTCCCATTGGATCTTAATTTGGTCTACCAGATGATTCCTGAGTTGTCAAACCCTACGTTCCAGTATACGTAATGGTTCGACCAAAATGATTCCTTTGTTTGATACATGCAGTTCTTTCCATTGAAGGTTATGAGATTTGTCAGCTATGTAATGACTTAATACATATACATGAAATACATTATGAACATTATAGAAGTGAGGTGGTAATGAAAGACAATAGGTGACAGGTCCAACCTTTTCCATGAATCTAAATGGTTTGATAAATTAGCGTGACAACTTTATCCCTTTTCCAAATTAGATAGTGCTTTTATTTGGTTTGATGTGGATGAAAACGTGATCCCCTACTTCACACTTCCTATCATCTTTGTGAGCATCATCATACCTCTTTTGTCTATCCTGTGCTTCTTTTAACCATTGTCTAATTTGTTTTACCTGTTCCTCCATCTCTTGGATTAATTTTGGCCCTACTATCACCCGATGTTCTAAACTATCCCAACTTAATGGTGTTCTGCAAGGTATACAGTATAATGCTTCAAATGGAGGCATTTTGATTGAACTGTGGTAACTGTTATTATATGAAAATTCGACTAAGGATAAGTACTTTTCGCAGTGTGATTATCCATAACGTACATCCTTAATATATCTTCTAGTACTTGATTTACCCTTTTTGTTTTCCCATTAGTCTCAGGATGATAAGCTGTACTCAAATTTAATTAAGTTCCTAAGGCTGACTGCATGCAAGTCCAAAATCTTGAAGTGAATCATGATTCTCTATCTGATATAATCTTCTTCAGTACTCCATGAAATCTGATAATTGCATTTATGACTACTCGAGCTATGTCAGCAACTTCGTAAGTATCTCTTATGGGAATGAAATGGGCTCTTTTTGTTAATTTATCCATTACCGCCAGAATAACATTGTGTGTTTGTGAAGTAAGAGGTAGCCCAGTGATAAAATCCATGGAAATGATATCCCATTTGATCATAGGAATGTCATGAGGTTGCAGGAGACCTGCTGGGTGACAATGATCAACTTTTACTTGTTGAAATTCAAGACATTTTGCAACAAATTGAATGATATCATGTTTCATGCCTGACCAGAAGAAGAGTTTCTTGGTATCAGTATACATTTTCTTTACCCTGGGATGTGCACAATACGCTGCTATGTGGGCTTCCTTAAGGATGGTGTCTCGGAGATCCCCATTATCAGAAATATACATCCTTCCATGAAATCATAAGAGTCCATCATATTCTAGATCATACCCCCCAAACTTAGGTTCTTTTGACTTTTTACTATCAAGACTAGATCTTACCTTTAAATACCATCTATCTCTTATGAGATGTTCTAGTACTCGTTTCCTTAAGTCTACTTTGATAGGTATGAAGGAAATATTTGAGGTCTTCTGCTTAAAGCATTTTCCACTACATTTTATTTTCCTTTGATTTAAGATATTCCAAAGTCATACTCACTTAGAAATTCACTCCATCGTCTTTGTCTAGCATACAAGTCTATTTCATTAAACAAATATTGTAGACTTTGATGGTCGCTTTTAATCATAAAGCTTCGCCCTACTAGGTAGTGTCTCCATATCTTTAAATCTAGTACTACAATGGCTAACTCTAAATCGTGAGTGGCGTAGAGTTCTTCATGAGGCTTTAACTTTCTTGAGGCATACGCTATTACTCCTCTATCCTGCATTAATACTGCACCTAATCCTTGCTTGGATGCATCAATACATACAATAAAATCTTTGTCCATATCAGGGAAATGTAAGATTGGTTCACTAGTAAGCAATCTTTTAAGTTCAAAGAATGCTTTATTAAAATCCTCAGTCCATTCATACTTCACACCTTTACGTTGGAAAGTTGTAACTGGCTTTGTAATTTTGGAGAATCCTTCCACAAATCTTCAATAGTAACCTGCTAAACCCATAAAGCTTGGCACTTCATGTTCATTTTTTGGTATTGGCCATTCCATGATTGCATTTACTTTCTTAGGATCTATTGAGATTCCTTCACCAGATATCATATGACCTAAGTAATGAATCTTTTTCTGAAAGAAAGAAAACTTCGATAACTTTCCATATATCATATGTTTTTTGAGGCAAGATAATTCTATTTGTAAATGGTATTCATGCTCTTTCTCATTCTTGGAGTAGTTGAGAATATCATCTAAGAAAACTTGTACAAATTGATCAAGATATTTTCCAAAAACGCTATTCATAAGGTTCATGAACACTATTGGTGCATTGGTCAACCCAAATGGTACCACAGTGAATTCATAATGCCCAAAGCGTGTTCAAAATGTAGTCTTAGAAATATTGTTTTCCTTGATCCTTAGCTGATGATAGCCAGATCATAGATTGATTTTTGAAAAGACAACATCTCTTTTCATTTGGTCAAAGAGGTCATCAATTTGAGGCATTGGATATCGATTCTTTATTGTAGCTTGATTCAAGTATCGATAGTCTATGCATAACCGTAAGGAACCATTTTTCTTCTTGACAAAAATTACAAGAGCACCCCAAGGTGAAATGTTGGGCCGTATGTGTCCTATATCCAATAGTTCCTTAAATTGAATTTGCAATTCTTGATGTTCTGGTGCTGTCATTCTATAAGGTATTTTAGAGATTCGTTATGTACCAGGTTTCAATTCTATTGTGAGATCTAGCTCTCTTTCCGGTGGGTAATCCTGGTATTTCCTTTGGAAATACATCTGGAAATTCAGCTAACACCACATATTGTTCTAACGATGGTCCTTTTTCCTTGCTTACTTTTTGAACTGGATATGCCTAACAACCTTTCCCTAAGCAACACTTCATTTGCATTGTTGATATGTAGTATAAAGATACTTTTCTCTTGATACCTCGAATTTAGATCATCTCTCCTTCAACATTTATACCAAGAATTCTTTTCCCATAACAGTCTACCCAAGCTTGATGAGCTTCTAACAAATCCATACCCATGACAAGGTCAAAAGTTCCTAGGGTTGTGACATAAACTTTTAATTTAGTCGAACAAACCCCTATATCAATTTTTCATTCCTCCACACTTAAGTCTACGGATTGGAGTTCTCCTGAGTCCATTTCTACTTGTTTGAAATCATTTTTCTTGTGAGTTTCCAACCCACATCTATTTAATGAATATGAAAAAATGAAACTATCTGTGGCACCAATATTAAATAATATTTTGATTTTTACACCATTAATAATACCTAAGGATTACACTATAGTGGATTGATATGCTTCCTGATTGTTATCGACTACTGCATGGATTATATGATTTCCTTGGGTATTTAGTGTCGGTTCTTTTCCTCCTCTATGCAATATACTTGATGAATCCTTTGGAAAATCATGTTGAAAATGCGGTCCTCCACATCTCCAACAATTAATATGGGTCGGTTCTCTTGAATCATATTGTGACTTTATAGATAAAGAGCTTCATCTTCTTATGCCACTTCCTCTCACGTTTCTTCCTCTATTAGCAGTTCCATGAGAATTCCATGGACTTGTGTTTGATGATTTAGTGGGTATAGTATTAAATTCCATGGGAGCTCTTGCTCCTACTCCTCTTGGGGTAAATCTATAGCCATAAGGTGGTGGTCTTGAGCTACTTCCCCTGAAGAAGTTTCGGGGAGTCCTTCCTGGAAACCTAGTTGTAGAGATTCTATTGGCTCGAAATCCCTTTTTATTCCTAGATTCTCTTCTAAATAAAGGGCACATTCTACTGCCTAGGCTACTGATGATGGCTTCCATATCCTAACCAAGGCCCTGATGCCAGGGTTTAACCTATATATGAAGCGTTCATCTTCACGTTCATCAGAATCTAAGTAATGTATGTATTTCACAAGCTCCATAAACTTTATTTCATATTCTTCCACTATTTTATTACCTTAGATTAATGAATGAAAGGCCCTAGATTGTTGTTCTTGAAAATATGGAGGTAAATACTTAACACATAATCTTTCCTCGAACAATTCCCAAGGGACATTATCCATTGTGAGTTGTAGTTGTTTTCTAGATTTCCCCACCAAATAAAGGCACTTTCCTTTAATTAAAATACAATAATTTTAGTTTTTGAAGTAGAAGAGTACTCTCTTAGTGTAAAACATCTGTTAATTCCTTCTAACCATGCCTCAGCATGTTATCCAGTTCGTCCTTCTGAAAATTATGGGATTTTAATTTTCTGCAGCTCTCTAGAAATATCCTCCTTTGATTGTCTATACTCAAAATGTTTTGGTTCCGCTGCATTTGTTTCTTCAGGTTGAGGTTGCTCTTCTTTGGTTTTATCCATTGTTGACCATTTTAATGTTTCCAATAGGGCTTCCAATGAGTGCACTATAACAGTCAACTCCAGTGCTACAGTGATTGGTGTTGATGATGCTCTTGATGGTGGCGGTGATGGTGGTGGCGATGGAGATGGTGATGACGATAGCGGTGGTGTTAATGAGGATGATGTTGCCTGGTCACATGGTCATCACTGATATGTCCTTACCATTGTACTGTTTCCTGTATACATAATAAAATTGTCAAAATTTGAGGTATACTTTCAAATTTAACATATAAATTTGCAATTTCAAGTTTACAAACATGTATAGCTTTTTTTTGCTATTTTTACCTACTAGGCAGGTCTTACTAGTATCAAGGTCAAAGAGGGTGGTCTCACGACCTCCTTGTCCTAATGCAGGGTATTCTATCCTAATGTGCAATAATACTTATTCTAATGCATGGGTCTTTATAAACCTTAATTTTTTTAGTTTTTTTTTTAAGGTAGACATTTCAATCTATATAATAAACTAAATTTCTTTCAACTAACATTTATTAATCAATTCAAAATTATGCTATGTTACAATGATCATAATAATAATATAATTTGAATATAATGCTCCTACATTTACATAACATAATTATTGTGAATGATTATTTAAAAAACTACTACTTAATTAATATAATCTACTCATCCCACTTTAAATTAAATTTTCAAAAGTTGGTGTTTCATAGGTGGCCATTAAAATTTTGATTTCAATGGATGCATGAATACTTCTATAGAGAATGTCATGTATAATTAAAGGTTCTTGCTAACTATTATCAGTCGGTTATACCAATAAATTTCATATATGTTTAATATTTTAAACCATATAAAGTTTAACTTTTAATAAAGTTTTTTTTTTTGAGTTACACAAGTAAATTAATTTAAAACAATAAAGTAAAACCTATAGTAAAACCTATCTTCAAATCATATATCACAAAATAAATTATTAATTGAAATGGATAATAAGTTTCGTATAACTTAAAACTGACTGATTGATTTTTATTAGTGTCCAAAGTGCAACTAACGGATTAATGAATCCACGTGTGTACAACACTTCTTATTTCCACTTCACCTTTAATTTTATCTACTCAAATGTTTATTACAACTTTTAACACTCTTATTTTATAATATAGATATATTGGTGAAAGGGCATGCGAGGTACCTATTTCTGTGTTTTTTTCATCCTCTAGTAGGCAGCTACTAATAATTTACCTCCGGGCTTTCATTTCCCATGAATCTAGTATGTGTTACCCCATGCACATGGGAAATTGTAATTGACTCTAAAAGAGAATTTGACTACATCGCTATCACTATAAGTATATAAAAATAAGTGGGACCATTCACCCAGCCATTCCATTTTCATGAGAGAAAGCTAGGATGTTATATAACTGAGCATTGCATGGCATCAAATATATGTGTTCATATAGCATGGATTAAAATTTAACTGGCGGGCGTGACTGATGTTGGCTTGTTGAGGCTTGACCTAAGTTCAGAGGTGATTTAGCCAAACAAATCCCGGTACTACTAGCACTTTCAACAACAGTTAGGGAAGCGTAGACTGAAGTCTCACCCGAAAGAGTATGGGAGGGTGCTAGAACCAGGTTTCCACACCCTAGGGATGTCTAATGGATTCAAGTGGTCCGCGGTTTGACCCTTCACACACGTCGCTATGTGCGCTTACCCGTACCTCACAGCCTGAGGTGATGCCTTTGCACAACCCTACTCAGGGACCGAACAATGTTATTACCCAAGTCCTTATGTGTAGCCCGATATTAGTTGATTAACTTAACTTATTTGTATGATTAAGTTATACTTAACAATATTCACAATTCATATAAGTGCGCGCAGTAAATAAAGAGTGTAATTGCCAATGATATCAAACATGTAATAACTTGAGAACAGATACATGGAATTCAGATAAAACTTCTCTTTATTATTTTCTTCCTTATGTTATAGACTCAACTCTACCCTGCGCACTTAGCTGCAAGGGTCCACGCACTCAACTGTGAACTCTACTAGGCCTTTGTGCACTCAGCTGTAGAGCCTCTTCCTACTACTATGACCCAAGATACTTAGACTCTTCCTCTATGATTTCTATCTTATTCTATCCATTCTATTCTCTCATGATATTCTCCCTTTATAACTTAGAGCCTCGCTCTATTTATACAATCCCATAGTCCGTGGACCATGGGTAGGCCGACATTACATTCAAAACTTAGGGCGAGCAACCCTATGACTCTAACATACAATTCGCGGTTCGTGCCCACAATTTGCGAAGTCTTTACAACAATAACCACTCAAAACTTGGGCTTTGAGCCCCAAAACATGTTGTGGGGGTATTCCATGCCCAATAGGCCCCCAACACAAACATCGTGACTCACCCTTGAGTCACTCTGTTAGTGCAACAATATTGGCACAGAGTCCCTCCAACTTCTCTCGAATGGTACTAATTCAACAACACACTGAGCTATTGCTTATTGAATTTGTTGCATCCATTCTTCTGAGACCTCCACGTCTGAATTGTGTCCTAACATCTGTACCAGCATCTACTCCGTATGTTTATAGTCCCACTCCCTTGTCCGACTCCTTGGGTCGTGAAGACTGTGCTTTGGCCGGTTAGTTAGATAGCTGGCCCACCCATGTAGGGCTTCAAGCAGCTGCCATTTAATTTTCCTAGGAAGGGTTCTTGATTTAGTTTGACTAGCTAGACCACACCTCCATCTATGACCTCCTTAACCATGTATCATCCTAGCCAGTTCATTCTGAATTTTCCCAGAATTTTTTCAAACTTACTGTCATACATCAACATTAAGTCATTTACCTTGAAGGTGTGCAACTTGATATGGCAGTCGTGCTAAGATTTTTCACACTCCTTTTGTACCTGCTCATGAAACCTAGCTAAAAACTATTCTTCCTCAAGTTCCTCCAATTGCACGAGCCTTTCCTCCATAGCTTCGTGGTTCATCATCCCTGTGAGCACTACAATTCGTAGACTAGGTACAATGTATTCCATTGGCATGATAGCTTCCACATCATAAACTAACCGGAAAGGTGTCTGTCCCGTTAGTTTCTTACACATTTTCCTGTAATCCCATATCATGGTAGGTACGCGCAAGTCCCAACCATTTTGCTGCACATTGTACACTTTGGTTAGCACAATCTCCAGTATTTTGTTGAATGCCTCTACTTCCCATTAGATTTTAGGTGGTACAGTGTACTTTTCTGATGATACACCTGGAACTCTTATGTGAGTGCACTGACGGTTTCATTCAGGAAATATGTTTTATTATCACTCATTAAGATTTTTGGACAGCCAAATCGCGTCAACACGTTTTCGAGCAAAAATTTTGCAGCCGTAGTGGCCATGTAGTCTTTGACCAGCTGAGCTTATGCTCATCGTGTCAAGTACTCCATCACAGTGATGATGTAGTGTGCGCCTGTCTTTCCCTGAGGTTTGATTAGTCCCACAAAGTCGATTACTAATTTTTCGAATGGTTGCAGTGTCATTTGTGGATTTAACAACATCTCATCCCTCCGCAATGGTTTTCTAATCCTTTGACATATATCGCAGGCCTTACAGTGTACTTTCGAATCCTTGTGTAGGGTTGGCCACCATAACCCTGCGCAAAGAATCTTCTGAGTAGTCATGCATCCTGCATAGTGTCCTCCTATAGTGCCCCCATGTGCTTCTGTGAGGATTTGACTTTGTTCAAATCCAGGTACATATCTTCATAATATCTCATCATTTTCCATTTTGTATAGGTGCCTCGCGATTATAGAAAAATCCACCACGTGCACCACCAATTCCTTCTTCTATTGGACGAAGTATTCCTTCAGTGCAATCCGTATTGTTAGAAAATGGATTATCTTTGAAGTGCCTGTCTGTGACATGCAAAGAAAAGAGATATTTATTAGGTAGTCCCTCCTCCAACTTAGTGGGTTCCTCACCCATCTCAATTCACAACAAGTGATCCGGTCATGCATTGAGGCATCTTGGCTTTAATAGAACCTCAAAATCATATTCCTGGAATAATAAGAGTCACCTGCGTATGTGGCCCCACAACATGGGCTTATTGACAAGGTATTTTAGTGCGGAATGGTTGGTATACATCTTGAAATGTCCTCTGAGTAAATAGTGTTAGTATTTTTGGAGCAGATACACCATTGCCAACCCCTCACACTCAGTGGTGGAATAGTTCTTCTCTACTTTGGGCAACCTCCGACTTGCAAACGTGATAGGGTGATTCAAGCCTTCCCCGCCCTCCTGTGTAAGCATTGCTCCTAGCATGATACATGACTCATCAACATGAACATGAAACTCCACATCCCATTTTGGGAAGACTAGGATTGGAGCATAGGCCAATTTCCCCTTCAAGATGTCCAAACTTTTCATACGATCATCATTCTAGCAAAATGTAACATCCTTTTTCAATCATTTTTCCATCAACGCAGTGATTTGGGCATAGCTTCTGATAAACTTTATGTAGTATCCAGTGTGTCCCAAGGTAGCGTGCAACTATTTAACACTTTGCAATGCTTCCAAATTTAGAATAATGACAATCTTCACATCGTCCACCATCAGTCCTTATTTGCAGACCACATGTCCCAGCAGGTTTCCAAAGGGAACGAGGAATGTGCACTTCTTAAGGTTCAGTGCAATCTAGTGTCATTGACAAGTATCCAGCATCAAGCGTAAGCTTCCTACATGGTACTTAGCTAATCCAAAGATATGAAATCATCCAGATAGAGCTCAAAGAACTTGTGGATGTATTCTTTGAGCGCAACAATAATAATGTGCGAAAATATTGCTGGCACATTCTTCAATCCAAATGGCATAACAATGTATTGAAAGCAGCTCCATTCCGTTATGAAGGTCATTTTGGTCCTATCTTCCAACACGATATTGATTTGATGGTACCCTAAAAACCCATCCGTGAATGAGTATGCTTCCTAGCCACCAACATTTTCTAGTACTTCAGCTATGAACGGTGTCAGGAATGGATTGTGTACACAGGCATCGTTCAACTTCTTGAGGTCCATGCATATTCTTATTTTGCCCTTCTACTTTTTCTCCTACACTATCATAGGACTCACCCAGTAGGATTCTTCCACTGGCTCAATAATTCTGACTATGAGCATTTTGTATAATTTTTCATGGACCTTTTCCTTATATTTCAGATTCAAGCGGTAAGGCCTCTGCTTAACTAGCTTCGTGTAAGGTTTCAGGGCAATCTTCATCATTCCTAAGTCACCAATGATCCCTTTTAAATCCATAATTTTGGTTGGGAACAAGTCTTGGTATTTGCAGAGTAACTCAGCGACCTTATCCACCATGGCATCATCCTAATAGTCCCGAAGAGTTCCATACTTTAGTTTTGCTTCCATTCCAATGTTTACCTGCTTTGTTTTTAACGGTGTTGTGATGTTAGGATCCTCAATCAATGGTCCTCGAACCTCACGATAGCCTTCCATTTCTGGAATGTTAATATTTTGTGGGTCCTCATCATCCTCCTCCACATTTACATTGTAACACTCTAGCTGGCAGCCCAACTGTGTCGCCCATGTTGGCTAAAGCACTTCCATTGCCTCCTGAGGTATTTTGAAGATAGCTACTTTTACTACCTGTAGCACATCGTCAACAGTATCCCACCAATGATATTCAAATGTGAAAGTTAATAGAAATCCCTCACATAAGATATCCCATTCGCTTGTACCATGGTGGAGCTCCGTCTCAATTTACCAATTCAGGGGTATGATATCCAGGGTATGATAAAACAAATGCACCCATTTAGGTTGTGGCTCTTCCTTGTAGACCTTGGTCCATTTCACAAGGTGTGTACGTGGATCATCCCATCTGTCATACTTGTCTACTAGCCGCATGTGCATTTTCCCAAATCGTAGGCCCATCATCTTTCTGCATTCGCGCTAGTCCCCGAAACACTGTTGGTGTGTACCCCACCACCTTGAAGGTGTAGCACACAATTCCCATTTCATAGAATCGAAACATTGTTGTTTTGGCATGATGTTTCAAATTTGTTCAGGAATTCATCCACTGATGTCAACCCATCATACATAGGTAGATTCCTTACCTCTGTTGTCACGCAATGCAGTGATCTTACCATCATGTTGCAATTGAGCCTGCTTACCTCACGTAACTAGTTTTGTCATCGTTCTATTTCTTCATCTAAATCTGATGTGCAAGAGCTTTTGTACTCCTATGAAATCCTGCCATCAGTTGTAGGATTTACCCAGTCTTGTTCCCGAGCGGTTATCTTGTAGATACAATCTAGCTCGTCATCGCGCACTGGTTCTGTGTAGCATGCTCCTTCTGCAAGATCTAAAGGTACCACTATGCATAGTGACTTTTTCTCAAAAATCATTTTGTGCCTCTTTAGATTTATTACTCTATTCATATCAGTGGCCTAATCTATCCCTAGTAGTGCAGGATAGGGATTGCTATCATCGACAATATCTATCACTTTGAAATATACCAGTGCGCTATAACCTTCGATCAATTGTTATCCCCTGCAATCTTCCATTGGTAGGATCTTCTGCTGGTTCGCCATTCGAAATTGAATAAGATACCATTGTAGCGCGGATGTTCCCATGCATTCCCATGTCTATTTTGGTAGTACATTCATGTCTAATCCAAGATCTAGAATTACTTGATCCATTTCGTACTCTCCAATTTGTGCAGTAAATCTCATTTCCCTTCCTATTCGCAATGCATGCTTTCTAAGTTTCTAGACTACGCACAATTCTCCTAACCCAACGCACCTAGTGATAAGTTCTTGTAGTCCTTTTACAGCCTTGCTATCATGTAACAGTTTCATGCACGTCTCCAGAAAGGTAGTGAGCATTAAAGGATCCATCCCTAGTTCTAGTTGATCCTTACTACTTGAAGTGGAGGCCTCCATGAAGCTCTTCTTAGCTTCCATGAATGTCTCATTCGTGCACTCCCAATCAAATTCAGGTTCCTTTATAGGAGCCTTCTGAACCCATGCACTTTCTTCTGGCTACTTACCTTTGTCATCTCCTGTTGTGATACCACTTCGAAGCACTATGTTTATGTTTTGGCCCTCTTCACGTGGCTCAGACCTCATCATTTGTAGGTTTTGAGTCGGGGGAGGCTGGAGTACTCCTTTATCATGCAACCTTGCTATCAATGTAGGGTATTCCTCCATCTCATGATCAAATTGAGTACAGTATAAACATGATTCTCTCGTTGGATTCATACAATCATGGGCATAATGCCCTGGCCCTCCACAATTGTAAAAAATTATTTGTTTGTGACCTGTTCCTGGTCCCATTCCACCTCGACCTTGTCCATGCCCCTAAAATCTAGTGCGCGCCATCCCTGCATTTGGATTGAGGGCTTATTTTCGGTCTACACTCTATAGGCAGGAGTCTGATCCATCATCAGCTCGTAACTTCTGCAGGTGTGCTCATCATAGACTACTGACCTATAGAAATTATAGAACAATTGTTGGGATGTCTGCTTATACTTCTGTAATAAGTGATAGTTATTTGTAGTGTGTTTTCTTCTTATCTAACAAATTGCACACCATAATGCAAGTGCCACGCTTGGTCCTGATTGTGCCTCTGGTCTTAATGGCATCAGTCCTCCTCCCACCAACTTGTTTGTGAAGACTGGACAATGATCCTTATCATGCCCCTGGCCTTTGCATTTTATGCACCATACCTCATCGTGCACCTCTGGCCGAGTTGTCCTATCCTGTTTCAAAGTTTGCATTTCCAGACACAAATTTTGCAGTTGCACGTGGATTTGTTGGACTCCCAGGCTAGGATCTTGTATTGGGGTCTCATGTAGTCTCATTGCAATATCCAAATCTTCCGCCTAAGTGGACAACTTCTGTTGCGACAACGCCATCCTTAGATGGGGTGTTAGTAATGCTACAAAACATGTGTGGTGTTGCCCACCTCTCAAGGTCATGTTGGCTTCGCAAATCATACTCTTCAATATTTAATATAGCTCCCATGGGGTCTCACCTGGAAGCATCGCGATCTCCTTAAACCCAATAATCAATTGTGTCTCTGATTTTGTCCTGCTAAATTCCCTATTCAGCAAGGCTTGGATATC
This sequence comes from Pinus taeda, assembly GCA_000404065.3. Lineage (NCBI taxonomy): Eukaryota > Viridiplantae > Streptophyta > Pinopsida > Pinales > Pinaceae > Pinus > Pinus taeda. Next base: position 47,463 of record APFE030807344.1, on the reverse strand, counting down.
TATGATCCTCGCGTTCGAATGGTCATTAAAATGCTTAATGTACCATGTTAGTGCGAGATCCTACAGTGTTCTTACTAGAGTTTCCTTTTTTATATTGTCATCCATGACTCCTTGTGATTCCCATAGAGCTTTTACCATGAACCAAAATTTTTCCAGATCTTCATTCCCTACTCCTCTGAATACCAACATTTTTATCGCACTCGCCATACTAAACTGTTGTGGTGGCAGAGGGGGTGTGGGTGGAGATGGAGGTGAAGATGGCGAGGTTAGTGGTGGTGTAGGTGGAGGTGGTATGCATAGAATTCACTGCCTTATCAGACTGATTGCACTCCTCGAAGAAACTTTTGCGAGCTCTTCGTCACTTTCCCGCCGAGGAGAAATCAAAGGACTATTTTATATCCCGATGCTACCTTCATTTCTATAGATCTTCCCACTTCACGTAGCCCCAAACATCAATTTATTCACATAACCTGCTTTTCACACAATAGCATCTTAATCCAAATGTTCAAAGATTTAATGTACTTACCTCACAGTCCTTTGACGAAGAGTTGTTCCGCCTCACTATAACTGAATTTCGTGTCTACCACGAACTCAGTGATAAAACCCCTATAATTCTATTGATCCAATGGTCCATAACGCACATGATCTTATCTTCTGATGCTTCTAGTTTGTACACCAATTCCAGAGTTCACACAATCGGTTTCTCAAGCCTACACCTTCCCTGACTATCTGCTAGCTTCGTGATCCACTCATAAAACTCAAAGGGGAAGGATGCAAAGAAAATTTCATGGATTTCTATATATAAGTAGCACTCCAACCACTATTCCTTGATACTCGTAGATTCCTCTTTTCCTATGCCGCAAACTCATGAATCTTTTTGTCTAACCACCGTTCAATTTCTTTCTTCAGTGGATTCCAATGACACGACATCAGACATCCCTTATGCAAATATCGGTCCCAGCAACAGAACCATTTGTTGGATTGTTGGAGCCTAACCCAAGTTTAGAGGTGATTTAGCCAAACAAATCCCAATACTACTGGCCCTTTCAACAATAATTCATGGAGCGTAGACTAAGATCTCATCTGAAATAGTATGGGAGGGTGCTAGAACCAGGTTTCCGCACCTTGGGGATGTCTGATGGGTTCAAGTAGTCCGCGGTCCAACCCTGCACGTACGTCGCTATGTGCGCTTACCCGTACCTCGCAGCCTGAGATGATGCCTTTGTACAACCCTACTCAGGGACTGAACAATGTTATTACCCAAATCCTTATACGTAGCCCTATATTAGTTGATTGAATTGACTTATTTTTACACTTCAATTATACTTAAAAATATTCACAATTGATATAAGTGCATGTGGTAAATAAATAGTGTAATTGCCAATGATATCAAACATATAATAACCTGAGAACATATAAATGGAATTCAGATAAAACTTATCTTTATTATTTTCTTCCTTTTGTTATAGACTCAACTCTACTCTACACACTCAGCTGTAGAGGTACACACACTCAGCTATGGACTCTACTAAGCCTCTGGGCACTCACCTGCAGAGCCTCTTCATACTACTGTGACCCAAGATACTTAGACTCTTGCTCTATGCCTGCTATCTTATTTTGTCCATTCTAATCTCTCATGATATTCTCCCTTTACGACTTAGAGCCTTCCTCTATTTATACAATCCCATGGTCCACGGACTATGGGTAGGCCGATGTTACATTCAAAACTTAGGGTGGAAAGCCCTATGACTCTAACATACAATTCGCCCTTTGTGCCCACAATTCGCAGAATCTTTACAACAATAACCACTCAAACTTGGGCTTTGAGCCCCAAAACATGATGTGGGGGGATTCCATGCCTAAAAACTAATACCTTGCTATCGATACATAATAAATTATACCCAAATTATATTAATCAGATTCCTTTCGTTTTATATATATATATTATATATATATATATATATATATAATAATATTATATATATCTAATCTATATCTATATATTATATATATATATATTAATTTACTCTACAAACTATCTATCAACTCCTATAGGCTTATGTTATTGTTGTTGCAGGGCTCAATTCCTATCCTGTGCAAAGCTTTTAAATGTATTTTGATAGTGGCTTTTGATCCTACGGTCTTTAGAATCTGTATAGAATCGAGGCCAATTCCAAATCTTCTTTTGAATCTCAACTAGGTTGAGCAGGAACATCATGCCTTTGTAATTCAAAAGAGTGGTCGGCCATTATGAGAGTGCGAGGTCTCTTGATTACACCATTGATAGAGAATCACAGTCATCACTATTTGATCACCTCATAAAAGCATATTGATGAAGTTTGGTGTCACCTCCCAAAAACATTCCTTCATCTTTTTATGACCTTCATCTGTAACTTCATCCTCCCCACAACAATTCTTTAGCTTCTATGGTTTTCACCTTTTTATTTACATGTTACTGCATCCATCCATGGTCGATAGTGATAGAGAGATTGCTCAAACTGGTTACAAAGTTTTCATTTTTGACATGAACATCATTAACCTCGACTGAGATGACTCATACTCTTGGAGTTAACACAATGGAAGTTGCAACACATCAAAGTCTAGCACCAAGCCACCGAAGGGAGGAGTCCACAAGGGAAATTTGTTGTATACCCTTTAATCCATAATTATATTACGTTGTATAGGTCTCGTTGCGGTTATTGTCATTTGATTGTTTAATTCCTGGTCTTGCCTCATTTCAACAAAAGAAACAGGAACAGAGGATTCATAATTTTAGACATCTGAATAGTGATGTAGTAGCAAGTGGACGACGGTACATTTTGAATTTATTCCTAACCAATTTATATTTGAGAACTAGCTCACATTCTATCAAAGAGAATTAAATAAGACCACTAAAATAGAACTACTAAAACCATGGTGAGGTCTGAGAGTTTGAACCTTTCCTCTGATACCAAATGTAAGAGCCCTAAATTCGAAATACCAAAATATGTAATTTAAATACAAAATTTAAATAATTTATCTAATGAATAATAAATTGTTTGCTCTTCTACAAATCTATCTGCTCTGCTGCTGCAATTCTTGTTCTGCTTGCTATTCTTGTTCCAACTGCGTTACCAAAATGGCCAAAATCTCCATCTCGAACTTGGTACAACCTAGGTACTCAGTCTCAGAATGTTTCCCATCGAAGCAATCTGACCTCCCATGCCCAAAAACTCTACTACAATCAAGAATCAAGACTGTCTATATCTTTGTGTTAAAATTGTTCTCCCTCTCCCTCCCCCCCCCCTTCCTCAAGATTTCCTTCCTCCTTTTAATTCCTTGTCCACCGCCTTCCTCCCATCTCTGTGTCATTGTTTTGTTATATGTAACTTTATAAAATCAAACCTTATTTGATTTTTTTGATATTATTTGGATATGGAGATTTGATTTGATAAAAGTTTATTTACTATTTTAATAATTTAATTTTATTTATTTAATTTATAATTTTAATTAATTTATATTATTATATTATTATTTTATTTTTTAAATTTAATTTATAAATTAAAATTAACGTTTTCTTTTAGTTTAAGGATTTATCATATATATGATATCCTGGTGACGTATTAATTCATTACCTTAATTTATATCTCCTCGTGTATTAACCAGCTTATATATAGTGTGATACATGCAAGTCCATGCATACATAACTATCGTATGGAGGTCTCACATGTATGCTAATCTTCATATTTTATTTATAGTTATAGGTGGGTCATTACAAGAAGAAACCATCTCATCAGGGACTCTACCTACTCCCAGGTGTCATGGTAACCCTGTAATTCCACATTAACGGCTGCTAATCAATCCTATGCATCCTTACCATGCATGAGAAATCTAACTGCATAACCATTTGCCACTACCCCTCTAGACGACCCACCAATCTCAAACCAGTGCCACTGTGCCAAGCACTTTACACATCCCTGAGGAATAATTGGTGGCCTCACCACCCTTAATCTATGTGGAACTGGGGAAACCCCTGCAACACTGACGTGCCTCGGATCATGGCCTACCAGATAGGCCAATAGACGTCACCATGACCCCTCATTTGCAAGTAAACAAACCATAGTGTCAACATAATCATATATTAAAAACCATAAGAAAATAAATGAAAGCACATATATGTATACAGATGAAGAAAATAAATATATATACTTGCTAGTTGCCAGACAATGCCCAGAGGAATCATGATATTTTGGTCTCCTCTGAAATCAACTCCATGATACAAAAAGTATAGGATCAACTGAGGGTTGGAGTTAATCCAACCCTCTGCCATGGTGTTCTAGTAATGCCCCACCACCCCACCACCAGCTCTCGCCATCACCTCTCCCTAGTGGCACATGTGTGGGCCTTGAGTAGGCCCCACCGGTACTACAAGAATCGGGCGAAGCATGACTGCTCGCTCATAGAGTATGTTGCAAAGCACACTCCCATAGAAAAAACTCCTCAGGGCCCCACAATGTATTTGTGTGAGTTTGGAAAACAACCCCTGATGCAGTAGTCTAGCCTAATCAAAGAAATGCCTTGCCTATAGATACTGTAAAACTGCTATGTGGGGCCTAGAACACCGACTGGGGGATGCCAACCCCACTAGTTTAACAATCATATCCAACACTACTCACTTGGCTAAGTCCATAAATTATGCAATCCTAAAGCAACCCTCCTCAAAATGGTTAGGACTGTAGTGACCCTCACCCTTTAGCGCAGCCCAATGATGAATATCCACATGCACAACTAGTAGTGTATAGGAAAGCACCTCCCCACGTAGCATCAAGCCCATAAAAAAATAGATATCGGTCTACAAAAATATTGGGAGGTCGATGAGTTGAATTACTATCATCTAATAGTCTACATCCCAACATCATACTAAAAATCACAAGAAGTTTCCCTGCGACCTCATCAGGGGGTTCTGAAGAAACTTTAGAAGCCTCCACTACACCAACTATTGACTCACTATAGGATCTTATGCCACAGTGGCCCGGAGTGTCACATAGTCTCTCTCCCACCTAATCATCCTGCCAAATAGGATACTGCATGTCAAAAATGAACCCCTCATGTCCTTGAAAAGTAAAAAAGGGGGAAAACGTCAGTCATTTTGCCCCACTATGCTCCTGTTTCCAAAACAGGCACACGACATGCACATTTGTTTTGAAAAAATGCACACAGTATTCCCGCACGTATCTTGTACAAGCACGTGCACATCACAAAAAGCACTGAAAAATTCATGGTGAACCCCAAAATGGTTTGTTGCATCATTTCCAAACTCAGACACATAAACGTTTTTTAGCATACAAGGTATTGACTTGTT